>PVJH01011493.1:0-68533 GCA_004026705.1 Nesogale talazaci | reverse complement strand
TGAATGCTTGGTAGAATTCTTCTGTGAAGTCATCTGGTCCGGGAGATTTTTTTTGGGGGGGGCGGGGGGGCATCACTGCTCTCTAGTGGGAGTAGGAGGCCCAGCCCCACTGTTGGAATTGAACCTCCGTCCCAGTGGGCCGCAGTCCCACACACAACCACTACACCACCGGGGCTCAGCCCCCAGGAGATTTTGTTGGTAATCTCTTGACAGCCTTTTCTATTTCTTCTATTGCTATGGGTCTGTTGAGATTCGTGAGGCTTATCGGGCTAATCTAGGAAGGGGTTGCTTTTCCAAGAATTTGTTCTTATCTTCCAAGTTGCTGAATTAATTGTAGTACAATCCTTCATGGTACTGTGTAATTATTCTTTTGATTTCATTAGATTCTGTTGCAATGTCCCTCTTTCATCCCTCATTCTTGCTATTGAAATTTGTTCTCTCCTTCCTTTTGTTAGGTTTGCCAGTGGTCTGTCAACTCTGTTCATCCTTTCAAATAACTTTTTTTTTGTGGGGACATCACTGCCCTCTGGTGGTGGGAGTAGGAGGCCCAGCCTTGCTGCTGGATTTGAACCTCCAACCCATGGGCCGCAGTCCTGCGCACAACCACTACACCACCAGGGCTCAGCAGAACCAACTTTTTTTTTCTTTCTTTTTTTTAATCATTTTATTGGGGGCTCAAACAACTTTTATCATGATCAATACATACATTGATCTATTATATGCTTACCACATTTGTACATTTGTTGCCATCATCATTCTTAAAACATCCTCCTTCTAGTTAGGCCCTTGGTATTAGCTCCTCATATTTCCTCTTTCTCCCATGCCCCCTCCCTCATGAACCCTTAATAATTTACAATTATCATTACTTTGTCATATCATACACTGTCTGGTGTGCCCCTCCATCCACTTCCCTGTTGTCCATACCTCAGGGAGGAGGTTATATGTAGATCTTTAGAGTAGCTTCCTCCTTTATGCCCCACCTTTCCTCCACCCTCCCGGTATCGCCACTCTCACTACTGGCCCTGAAGGGATCATCTGTCCTGAATTCCCCATGTTTCTGGCTCCTATCCATACCAGTGTGTATCCCTTGTTTAGCTGGATTTGTATGGTAGAATTTAGATTATGATAGTTGGGTGAGAGGAGGGGGAGGAAGCATTTTAGAACTAGAGGAATGTTGCATATTTCATTGTTGGTATACTATACCTTTAAGTGGCTCGTCTCCTCCCTGCGACTCTTTTGTAAGGGGTTGTCGTTTCACTTACCGATGGACTTTGGGTCCCCAAACGTTTTCTTTCTTTTTACAAATGACTATCTGTTTCTAGGATCCCATTCTTTCCCTTCTGGTTTTAAAGAGTGGGATATTGGCTTTGAAGTAGAAGTCACTTCCTTGCAAACTACACTCGAAGAAAGCAGAAGCCGAGAGTCATGAGTCCATTCCCTTTATCGCTCGTACTTTGAGACAGTAAACACAGCACTGCCCCTGACTCCACTCAGGCTTCTATGGCCTTCTTACCCCCTCTGTAAGATTCTTTTTTTTAAGACGTTCACACAAAGCAGAACTAACTAATGAAGAAATCTGGGGAATATTTATCTATTCCGGTAAGCTTGTCTCCTACAATAACTTAACTAATCAGCTATATGAACCATCCTTTTTCTCCCCAATAGAGTTCCTTCTCCAGACTTCCCTTCCTGTCATCCCACAAACCCAGACCACCCCCACAACAGCAAGTTTCTCTTCTTTACTCATGCCTCTCCAACTCATTCTCTTGGCTCCTTCACTGCTTCCTTTAGAGAGAAAGGACAGCTCTTCCTGCCTTCACTAGTTCATTATCTTTGAGATTCATCACCATCTGGACTCTCGGCATCCCAGAACCCTACCAAGGATTTTTATTGCTCATACATGAAGGGTTGGATGGCAACAGTGAGACTCAACACAACATGTCCCACATCTGAAGTCCTAGAGGTAGTTCTGAAGAAAGGCCTAGTGGTTTACTTCTGAAAAACCAGCCAACAAAAATCCTATGACAGCAGTTTTACTCTAACATCAAAATCCCCAACTGGTTCAATCATCAAACTTTTTCCCTCTAAGTCAAGAGTAGGGGAATCTTTTGTCTGCGAAGGGCAATTTGGATAGATCTAACACCATTCACAGGTCAAATGTTTAATTAACTCACCCTGAATGTAATGGCTACAACTGCTTCTCTGTGATAAGGTGTGTGATGCTAGCTGCTATCAAATACTTTTTTATTCTTTTTTTTAATGAATCATTTTATTGGGGGCTCATACAACTCCCATCACAATCCATACAAACATCAATTGCATGCAGACCACACTTACACACTTATTGCCATCATCACTCTCAAAACATCCTCCCTCCAGGTCCCCAGTATCAGCTCCCTATATTTCCCTTCCTCTCACCCTCCCCCTTGAACCCTTAGTAATTTACAAATTATTATTTTCATACTGTACACTGTTCAATGTGGCCCAACGCTCACTTCCCTGTTGTCTGTGTCCCAGAGAGGAGGCTACGTGAGATTCCTGAAGTTGGTTCTCCCTTTCTATTCCTCCACCCCTCCACCCTCTTGGTATTACCACTCCTATTACTAGTCTTGATGGGTCATCTATCCTAAATTTCCCATGTTTCCAACTTCACTGTACATCTCCTGGTCTAGCTGGAGAATTGGGATCATGATAGTGAGTGGGAGGCAGCATTTGGGAACTAGAGGAAGGTTGCATATTTCATTGCTACTACCCTGTGTCTTAACTGGCTCATCTCCTCCTTGTAACCCTTCTGCAAGAGGATGTCACTTCACCTATTGATGGGCTTTGGGTCCCCAATCTGTACTCTCCCTCATTAATAAGAATATAATTTTAGCTTTTTGATGCCTGACACCAGATCCCTTCACCACCTCATGATCACACAGGCTGGTATGCTTCTTCCATGTGGGCTTTATTGCTTATGAGCTGAATGGCCACTTGTTTACTCAAGCCTTTAAGATCCCAGACAATATATCTTTTGGTAGCCAGGCACCATCAGCTTTCTTCCCCACATCAGCTTATGCACACATTTGTCCTCAGTGATCATATCAAGAAAGTGAGCACACAATATTATGCTTTTTAGTTCTTGAAGCCTGATATGTAATCCCTTTGATACCTCGTGATCCCACAAGCTGGTGTGCTGCTTCTATGTGGGCTTTGTTGCTTTTGAGCTAGATGGCTGCTTGCTTACTTTTAATCCTTTAAGACCCCAGATGTTACATCTTTTGATAGCCGGCCACCATCAGCTTTCTTCACCACCGTTGCTTATGCACACATTTGTCTTTAGTGATTGTGTCAGAAAGGTGAGCATTTTGGAATAGAACAAAGTGTTTAATAGAACAAAGTGTTCTTCCACCGAGGAAGTACTTGAGTGGAGGTCCAATGCCCTTCTGTTGTCCTACTACTAACCCTATAAGTATGCATGTTAATCTCTTTTCCCATCATCACTTATAAATATATGCCCCTATGTACATACCTGTATTTGAACCTCTATAAATGCCCATTTTCCACCAGTTTGGGTTTCAGTATTTTCTCTCTGTTACAATAGTCTTAATAAATCCCTATTGGCCTTCTCCCACCCACCTTGTCCCTGCATTTGTATCAATTGTTATTCCCTTTTTCCTGGGCTGGTCGACATCACTACCTTTCCCCCTCCTCCCCTCTTCCATGTCCCCTACCCTGGAACCATCATTCCTGTCTTTTTCACTTCCAGACTCTTTGTCCAGCCTATCTTTGTCTAGCTAGACCTGCAGAGGTAACAATAGGTACAAAAAAGTCCTCCTAAAATGAAGCAACTGAAACAAATAAAACAATGATAACAACAGCAAGAAAAACCCCTCAATGTGCTATACATATATGTAAAAGAATAATAAAAATAATAGGAATATAAAAACCTGTATAAAGTTCTAGGTCTGTAGTTGACCTCTCGGAGTGACCCCTGGTTGAGTCGGATGGGGTGCCATACGCTGGCCCCAAAGTATATCCTTGGCCCTCCATCTGTGACTCCACGCTCTGTTGCACACTCTCAGTACTTTGCATTAGTGTGGTTGTGACCCCATTTCTTCATACTGGCCCTGATAAGTCTTGGGTCACGCGAGACTAGTCTAATTTCATAGTGGGGCTGGCCGTGCAGTCCTCTATGTGCAGTGGCTGTTCTGTGTGGGATTATTGCCCTGAAGGCTCGGTGGGCCAGGATGCACATCATTCTCTCTTCCTCCCCTTTCATTTGTTCTCATGTGCTCTGGTCAGGTTTATCTCACTCCCCAAGCTTCAGCTTCAGTGCTGGCCTCCAAGGCAACTTCCTCTGGTAGAGAGGTGGCTGCCCCTATAGTTGGGGTTGGGGTTGTGTTCTCAGGTCCCTCCACTGGTTCTCCACTCCATGCTGTAGTGCTACATTCACATCCTGGGTCTCTGGGTTTAAGTTTGGTCCCTCTTTCCCTGTGGAGATATAAACAATACGCTCCCCTTTGATGGTTTAGTGCCCCCTTCCCTTTCTACACATCGCCATCTGCCCTCCCTCACTCCTCCCCCCCAGTTGGCTTCCAACTTTTAGGAGCATTAATTTTCCCCAAAGTTTTCTTATTTTCCCTCTCCTGAATCTCAGTCTTGATTTTTATTTTCCTTTGCATTTAGTAGGACTGTTTTGCTGACTCTGCTGTAGTTGTTGTAAATTTTGTGTCAGCATATCAATCATGAGTGTCTCTTCCTTTTTCAGGTGTGCATATTCTGCTATAAAACATCTTCTTATAACTGCCTTTGCTGTGTCCCATAAGATTTGGTACATTGTGTTCTCATTCTTGTCGGTTTCTAGATATTTCTGAGTTTCATATCTGATCTGGACCAGTACACAATTCTTTTGCAATAGAGCACTATTCACCCTCCAATTGTTCGCTCTTATTTTCTTTCCTTATTTTTTTTGGGGGGGGCATCACTGCCTCTGGTGGTCGTGGTCGCTACCCAGTGCTGCTCCTGAGAGCTGCCGCTGGATTTGAACCTCCAAGCCCATGGGCCACAGTCTCTTACTCAACCACTTATGCCACTGGGGCTCAGCACTGTTTGCTCTTATTTTCTTCATCTTTCTTTTCAGTCTTATGACACAGTGGTCAGAGAGAGAAATCTGTATGATATTGATGTGCTTAAATTTGCGCAGATTCACCTTATACCCTTGCATGTGGTCTATCTTCAAATATGTGCCATGTGGGCTTGAAAAGAATGTGAATCTTTTGTATTTGGATGAAAAGTTCTGTAAATGTCTATCAGGTCAGATTGTCTAATTGTAGTGTTTAGATCTGTTGCCTCCTTGTTGAGATTATTTCCCTGAGCTCTATCTTTCTCAGAGAGCGGTATATTGAAGTCACCCACTGTGCGTATTAATGCTGTGGTTCCTTCTTTCTTCTTTTGGAGTATTTGGTTGATGTATTCCACTGGCCTCTTATTCAGGGAATGTGCTTAAAATGCTTATTGGTTTATTTTCTACCATTCCCTTGAGCATTATATAGTGTCCCTTCTTATAACAAACATTTTTATGGTTTAAACTTTGAGGTCAATTTTATCTGAGATTAGGATTTCTACCCGTGCTTTTTTATTTTTTTTAATTGCTGTTTGCTTGTTAGACTTTGATTCTCTCCAGACTTTGATTCTCAGCCTATTTTTGTCTGTAGTCTTGAAATGTGTCTCCTGGGTTGGGGTTTCTAAGCCAGTCTACTAGCCTCAGTCTTTTAATGACTGAGTTCATTCTATTGATATTCAGGGTCATTATCTCTGTCTATGGATTCTGCGATGTCATATTATATCTAGTGTGTTGGGTGTTTTCCTACCTCCCTTTCTTATCAGTGTGTTGTGTGTGCGTGTGTATCATTCCACCCTTAAACTAATGCTATCTTGGGGACTGTTTTCTCTTCATTGTCCTCTGGGTGGTGTTGTCCTATGTGATGGTCTCTTATTTATGCTTGGTGAGTGTTATTATTCTGCCCATACTGGGTAGGCAAGGATTTTTTGCAGGGCTGAGTTAATTCTAACGTATTCTTTAAGTTTTTCCTTGTCTGGGAAGACTCTTACTTCTCCATCTATCTTGATAGTAAATTTGGCTGGGTAGAGGATTCTTGGGTTTGCATTATTTTCCTTCGGTTTTTGGAATATGTTACTCCACACTCTCCTCTTCTTTATAGTGTCTGTTGATAGAACTGAGCATATTCTTATTTGGGAAACATTATATGTGATTGCTTGTTTTTCCTCTAGTGCCTCTCATGATTTTCTCCTTTTCCTTAAATTTGTATAGTTTAACTATTATGTGCCTTGTTGACTTCTTGGGATTCAGCCTAGCTGGTGTTCTTTTAGTTTCCCGAATAGTTGCCTGGTTTTCATTCATTAAACTGGGAAAGTTTTCCTCCAAGAATTCTCTCACTATTGTTACAGATGACTTCTTTGTTGTACCTTCCTCGAGTAATCCAATTATTATGATGTTGTTTCTTGTTTCTCCTCATCGCATTAGTCATAACTCACAGATTTTCTTCAGTTTCTTTGATTATCTTATTAGATTTTTGTTCATTTTTGTTAAAGTCTGCTTGTCTATTCTCTAGGTCACTGGTTCAGTTCTCTACTTCTTCCAGTTGATTTGCGAAAGTCTGTGAGTGTGCTACTGGTTTTTGTTATCTCATTCCTAAGCTCTTGTATGTCCCTATGGTGTATGGACTTTATCTCCTCTACTATTTCATCCTTTTTCTGTATTGCTTGCCTTGTATCCTGTATGATTCCAAGCAATATTCTGAAAGTTTCTTTATGCCAGATCAATATCTGCTTCTTCTATACATGTCTTTAAGTTCAGAACATCTTCTACCATTGGCTTTTGTTTCTCCTATTTTTGTTCATTGAGATTATTGGGGCTGACTGCTGTCTTCATTGCTCTGTTTTAGAGGAGCCAAGTGCCATTTTCTAGGGAGTCAGAGAGCACTGACGCTCTCTGGGAGTCTCATAGGAGTGTTCTTCAAATTGCTTGCAGATAATTTCACCATGGAATAGGCCTACCACTCTATCCTCCTGTGGCTTCACTCTTCCTAGTCAATCAGTTTTCTGTATTTGGAGGACAAGTTGAATGGCCCTCTCAGGGGACACTGGTTGGGTTGTTGTGGACCCACACAGATGGTGTTGTACTGAGTGATGTCACAAGAAGTCATGATTGTGTGGCCCACAGCAGCTTGGGGTGCCACAGAGAATATTGGGAGTACCCACTGCAAGGGGAGTACCATAGAAGGTTGGTGGTTTGCCTGCTTTGATGTTGAGCACTGCAAATGGTGGAAAGAATTACCCTGTTCAGGTAAATAGCTGTGAACATTGGGCAGAGGTTCCCACAGCAGTGAAGAATGTTAGCCGGTGTTGGCTAAGCAGCCTTAGATCTTGTGAGACATTAAGGCAGGCAGGAGGAAGTTCCCTCAGTCACATGGGCTCAAAGAGGACAGATATGAGCTCCCCCAACCACACTGGCAGGAATTCCCTGGGAAGATGTTGGGCAGAATATCTCCATTGGACTGTGAATAGGCTTTCCCTAGTATTGGGTTATGCTACACAGGGCGGAGCTCTCCCAGCTGGGTGGAGTGCTGGCACAAATGCCCTAGGTTAAGGGGAGTAGTCTGAAGGTAGGTAGTGGATTGTGAGAGAAAAGGAGAGAGACAAAGAGAAAAAAAAACTAAGCCTGCTGAGACTGTGGGGGTTAGAGAGAAGTGAGGAAAACAAATTAACAATATAGCTGAGCTCCAATCCCTGCTTGGGGTGGGGGGTGGGCGATTCAAGGGTTTAATCCCTGCCCTGAGGCAGTAGCAAGCTGTGGCTGTATTAAGATAAAGCCCTTGCGCTGTCTCTATATGATTCCCAGCTCGGGCCAAAACAGTAGCAGGGCTAGGGTCAAACCCTAGCTGACCTCCGCTGTGGTAAGCCCAAAGCTCTCAGCCCCTCAAAGTCTTGTGTATGCCGACTTATCTTTATGATGCTCCTCCTGTGATCAAGCAGTGTTGAATTTCCCTTTTAGTAACTCTCCTGGGTTGATTACTCTGGAGTCCCTCTGGTATGTGCTACTTATTCACCATCTTCCTGGAAATTCCCCACCACTTGTCCCACAAAAATGTATCTGTAGTTTTAAGGCTGAAAGTTATTGCTCTTCTATTACTACAATGTGTAATATTGCTAAAATCAATATGCATTTGGTAGATAATGGGGAAATTTGCAGGAGTAAAATGTTGCGACATATCACTGTTTATATGATCCTGGGATGAATAATTTTCAAATTTAAATAAGTTTTGGTATTAACTTTTTATTTTTCTTTTGGGAGTTTTTTAATTATAAAAATATAGATCTTGCAAAGTAAAAATATGTATACAAATTGCTCCATTACCTTGGTTACACTTTTCATCATGTCAACATTCTCATTTTATTCTGCTTTTCTGTTTCCATTCACATGGGCTTCCCTACTCCTCCATAAGGAGCCTTCCCTGGTGGTGATGTCAGGTGAGACCTGAAAAACTAACCACAAAGTCAGTAGTTAAAATCCACCAGTTTCTCCCAGAAGAATGATGAAGTTATCTGCTCTGATAAAGATTTATAGCCCAGGAAACCCTTCATAAGGCTGTTATGAGTCAGAATCAGCCTGAAGACAGTAGCTTCTTTGACTCAAGTCTCCCGTTAGCTTCTCATGGTTGCTTTAGGATGAATGTGAACCATTTGGTACCATAGAATTGATTATTTATATACATATGCTTTTTTCTTTTGGATGAAATCAGGATCATACAAAATATTACTTTATGATATGCAACTTTTACTACCAATGTGTCTTCATCATGTTCTTATGTCTATAATGATTCTTTTAAAGAAATGATAATTGGTATTTGGTGCTGTGTTAGTCTGGGTAGACTACAGAAACAAAATCCATAGACACACATATGGATATAAGGGTAAGGTTTATATACAAGAGGAATGGGACATTAAGAAAGCATCCCAACCCAGTCCAGTTCAAAATCATAAGTCTGATATTAGCCCATATGCCCGATACCAGTCTATAAAGTCTCCTTCCAACTCATGAAGTCACAGGTCAGTGGGTGCAGAGTCCCGGCGCCAGCAGGAATCTCCCCATGGCTCCTCGATTCCAGGGCTCAGAGTCCATCAACAGCATCCAGTAGTGGTAAAAGCAACTCAGCTCTGGCAGGTCTCTCCATGTGACTTCACCAGCTTCAGAGGTCTGGTTCCATCAGGGTAAGGCCGTGTGGCTTCTCCTCCCGCTCCTTCAGCTCCTCCGACGCTGCCATCTTGTCTTGTCTGTAATTCATCGTCTCTGAGACTAACTCCCAACAACTGGGAAGATAAATTCTCATCTCCACAAGGGAAATATTACGAGATTTCCCAGAAGTCTCAGGAGAAAGCCATGCCCACACGGAGGCCTCATTGGCTACTCAATAGCTATCTCCAGATTAACAGGCTAGACTTCACCCCTCCATCTCAATCATGAAATTAATATAAGTACATGACCACCACAGGTGCTTTTTGTTTATTACAATAGCAACACAATTTCATGTTTTTTAAACACAAACACAGAAGTATATAAAATACCCATTCCAGGAGAGAAGTCCTGCCCCATAGGGTTTCCAAGGCTGGAAGTTCTAGGGTTGCAGACTACCTCATCTTTCTTCTATGGAGCAACCGGTGAGTACAAACCATTGACTTTGTGTTATCAGCTGAATGCTCAATCATTGTGCCTCACGGTACCTCATACATCAAATCAATCATTCATTGTCGAGTCGATGGTGACTTGGGGTGTCCCTATAGGACAGGGTAGAATTGCTCCTGTGGGTTTCCAAGACTGTAAATCTTTATGGGGGTAGAAAGTCTGATCCTTCTTCTAAGTAGATAAGTTATAACCCATAACCATAATTATACCATAGACTTATCAGGATACAGCGGTACACTGACAACTACTCACTCTGGATCATCCAAGCTGACAGTGTGCAGATCGTCCCATTACTGTGCAATCATTTGATAGCTTGGATCGGGGCTTTTTGTTTCTGAAGAGCTAATTGTTAAACATGTGTCTGCATCCCACTATATTTAGCCTCCTAAACATTGTCTGCACATTTATTTGTTTACATACATGTAGAAAACTTTCCATTTTCCTATGGTTTGGTGACACAGCCAGGTAAAATGCTCCTCTCTTCAATACACATGCAACTAACTCAATCTTTTTACTAAGTCTTTAGTACTATACTGGTGTATAATATTGCACTATATTGACTGGATTGTAATTTATCTTAGTGAGCCTCATTCAATGGGTGCTTTGGTTGGTTCCAATTCCTGGCTATTAAAAATGAAATTTTCATGAACATTTTGCTCATACATGTAAGGATAACTAAAATGTATTGCTCCTAGCATGCTATTTCATACATGTAGAAATTTATGCCAAATAAAACATGTTTAAACCTATTTCTGTCAGTGAGTGACTTGCAGACAAATCTCAATAATACACTTGCCTTAGTCTCATTAGTGTGAATTCTCAAAAGGAAGTTGCGTGAAAACAGTAACTTCTGAGGTGATATGCGGAGCCACTCAGAAGAGTATGAAAATTGGTTTTGTGTGTGTGTGTGTTTGTGTTTGTGTGTGTGTGTGTGTATACCCAAAGGGTAATTGTGATAAGTTTTCTTGAAGGACTTAGGATGATCACATGGGCTTTTCTGTTTTTTTCCTGACCAGTATAGTGTGAAGAAAATTGGAAACTGCATTGTTAATAAATAATCCAGTAAAGTTGCACAGAGGAAATCTTTTCTACTCTGGCTATTCAGCTGTTCATTTGTTGAGGTCTGTCCTACAAGTATTTTGTTGGCAAACCTTACCTCATTCACCTATATCTCTAATATGCTTCCTTTAAACTTCTTTGTCTAAGGAATTCTGAGAATGTTGAAAAGGATCACAATTTGAGTCCCTCAAGAATGCTAACACACTAGCTTGATGTGATGTCAATCAAAGTGGTCAGAATTCTGGGGAAGAGTCACAGAAATGAAATCACCACCTTAAGAAGTGTATAAACCTATTTCGATAGTGTGTGAAGAACAATAACTTTTTTAATTTGGACATTTTTGTTTAATAAAGGCTTCTATGATTGTACAGCAGTATATTTTTGTTTTTATTTCGTCTCATATTTGAGTATCTGTCAATTTTTTTCCTTAGAAAGCATTTGTAGACATGGAAATATTGAATCAAGAAGTGTACTCATCTAAAATTTAAATGAATTATATCAAATCATCCTTTCAAAAGAACTCATTTTCATATTGTCATAATTAGTATATGAGATGGTCTTAAAACAATCATTTAAATTATTGCACAGCATTCTATATTATCATGATTATAATATTTTTCATTACACAAATAATGCTATAATAAACATCTTTGTACAATTTCTACAAATATCTTATTTTCCAAAGATCAATTATTTGGTGTGGAATTGCTAAGCCAAAGATAAGAATCTTTTTATGATGACACCTTTGATACACCGTCAGGTCAATATGTAGAATAAAGAATCTACTGGGGAAAAAACTTTTCGAGAGATTAATTTAATTTAGCAATTAAAAACCCAGGGCTCTAGAATTGCCACTAGGTTGCTCCCATTTTAGTTACTTCTTGGCATTTTAGCAACGGAATTTTTCCTTCTCTCCCTTCTACCTCCTTTAAGTGCTTATTCACTGCTAAATCACCGGTATGATGTGTGGCTGCATGTCTGAATGTCTTTTTGCATATTTGAAAGCTAAACTTATTCACACATTGATATGAATCATTATTAAGCTAAAATGTCACACCTTTGTAAAGAAAGGGATTAACCCTCCAAATCATTTCCTTAGTAAGTAAGAAAGATACCAAGGTCAACGAAATAAAACTACTTTTGAAGGAAATTTCATCCATAGAGTCTGCTAATAGTGTATTGCTTTTTCTTTCTTTTGCCTTTTAGTAAAGAAGACAGAAAAATCATATAAATTTGTTAAAAGAGGTATTTGGGATGGTGGTCTTGAAATCTTGTCCTTTCTTTTTGCTATTTCTTGCAAAGGGAAACTGCTCACAGCAAGTGTATGTACATGTGTGCACCTCATTTCACAGTTGAACACAGTCTCATGGGACATACCATGTCAAGTGAGGGTAAACCACCTCCATCTGGTAGCCTTTTGCCTTATTACCATGAAGAAATTTAACATGACCTTGACTGGTTTGTAACTGGAAGTGTGGAATACTGAGAAGCACCTCTCTGGTTGCTCTGTGGATCAGATCAAAGATGCTGCGCCAGCCCGGGGCTGCAGACCAAGGGTCCCACCCTCCAGGGGGTGAGATGATGTCATTGCTGCAAGGTCACCGCGCTCTCAGGTGATTCAAACCACCTGGGGGTCCTGTGTATGTATATGTGTGCACTTCATTTCACAGTTGAACACAGGAGGTCCAGTAAAGGGATTGTATCAGAGCCCCTTTACCGAAAAGTGAACATTTTGTTGGAGCTGGGACTGTATTCAAGGTTTCTGAGATTTGTAAAATATTGGCTGGCATGAGAACCTATAAATCTTCTGGTTTCTTCTTCTGTGTATATAGCTTATGAAATTGGGGTGTTTTTCCCACTTTTGCGTCAATCACGCACCCCACCCCCACCTCAGTAAGATTTCTTTTTAGCTTTTAGAACAAACTATGCCATTTGCATTTCTGAATGGTTCCGCCTTTTCCTTTCTAACTTTCCCACCTCCTGACTTACAGTTCTCATTTTCTCTTTCTTTTGTGTCCTGGCCACATATCAAGTTTTCTGTCTCAGCTTCTCTACCAGCACCCACATGTCCGTTTTCCTCTCCTCACCCCCTTTCCTCCTGTATTCTCTCTTCTCCCAGGAGCTGCTAATCTCTGCTCTGCTGGGGCCCAGTGCACTGACCTCACCCATTCTGCTGCTCAGGTCTTTTGGAGACGGCGCTCCCTCCCAGGTATACCCTAAGCATCTGGAAGGGGTCCAAACACTGCCCAGCTCTTGTCTAAACTATATCCAAGAGGAAAGTTTTCAGGACAAACTTCACTGCAGTCCCCCTGGCTCATTCTCCTTGCCTTTTTTCCTTCAACATAGTCGCAGATCTTCATCAGGAGGACACTGGATCATTTTCCAAACTCAAATTTGCTTTTCCAATCTCATATTTGCATAAGCTGTTATTTCTGAGTGCTTAGGAATGACACGTTCCACTTGAGAAGTGAGTTAGATATTGGTGGTGGTGAGAGGAAAGAGTCTTGGGGGGAACTTGTGGAAAGCAACCTACATGTTATTACGGGATGTCTATTTTCTGTCTTTTAAGTTTTGATAGTCTGAAACTTTCCCAGGAGGTAAGCAGCTTTCCATTCAAATAGCTTTTGCAACTCTGGATTACCAGAGCTCCAATACAAGACTCTTTGAGCCAGTCAGCAGAGATTCCCAGTCCATGGAGTATACATTTCCTGTGGAGAACTAGGAAGATACCTGTAACAACATTCTATTAATCCATGAACCTTTACTCGTCCTTCAGAGTTCTGATAACTTCTCTGGTCATAGAATCCTAGATCACAAACAGTAGGAAAAATAAATTTTGAATACAAGATAGATACCAGTTTATAGTAGAAAAGAGATTGCAATCTCAAATATAGCTTAAAGAGAACATTTATTAAGTCTTAAAAGGGTCCAAAACAACACAAAATCACAGACATATCATCCAGATGATTAAGGTCGAGGTCACAATGACATCTGAGGATTCACAGTTGGGATGCTAGTTAACTAGGCATGGAACCAATGGAACTGTCACAGAATAGTGATTACTAGAAGATCAATGCATCACAGTTACAGGTGGGACTACAGATGCAGGAACAGGCCTGTGATTGAGACATGGACATATAGTTAGATAGAAGAGCCTACAAGATTGGTCCAGGTGTCTTGATCCACAGGTTTGAGAACCTCTGCCCTAAAGAAAACAGCTCCTTCCTAGGCTGTCTGGAGTGGAGGAGGTAATCCATTTTCCAATGCACTTCCTAAGATCAAGATAATCCATATCCTTGTTACTGACCAGAAGCAATTCAAAGGAGGCCTAATCTACGTGGAGACTCGACAAATGGATTTAGGTGATTTTTTTTTTTAAATGGCCTCAAATTTATTGTCAGAAAGAACATCTCAAAATCTATCCTAAAGTCCAGTGCTGCAAGTAATAATATTCACAAGTGGACAATGGAGATCAGTTAATACAACTATGATTCAAATTTACAGACCCATCTATGTTAAAGATGAAGAAACTAAAGATTTATACAGGTTTATAGGTTTAGACCAGTTAATACAACTATTAATTAAAATTATGCACCAATTAATACCACTGGTGAAGAAAGTGAATGTTTTTCCAACCCTGAAATCTGAAATTTATTTTATTTTTTAAACCATTTTATTGGGGGCTCATACTACTCTTTTTTTCTTTAATTAAATCATTTTATTGGGGGCTTGTACATCACTTTTCACAATACATAAATAAACATACTGTGGCAGGCACCTTCACATGTCTGCTGCCATCATCGTTCTTCAATTATCTGCCTTTTCCCCTGAGCCCCTAGTATCGGCTTTTCCATCCCTTCCCCCCTTCCCCTGCTCTCTCCTTTCCACCAACCCTCAATACTCTATAAATTAGTATCGTTCTGTCATATTTTACACTGCCCACCCTCTCCCCCAACCCACCACCCCTGATGCCCATCCTTCAAATAGGAGCTTATGTGTATATCCTTGCAATTGGCTCCTTCCCTACAGCCCACCTCCTCTCTACCCCTCCATCAGCTCCAATCTAACCACTAACCAAAGGGGCTCATCCATCCTGGTTTCCGCATATCTCCAGGTCCCCTCTCCACCAGTGTACCTTCTCCAGTCCATCTGGATTTGTAAGGTAGAGTTGGGACCATAATGGTTGGGGCAGGAGGAAGGCTTCAGGAACTAGAGGAAACTTGTATGCATCATCACTGCCTGGCTGCCCCTTGACTGGTCTGTCTCCTCCCCATGACTCCCCTGTAAAGGGCTGACCAATTACCCACCAGTGGGCCTTAGGTCCCCACCCTGCTCTCCCCCTCATTTGTAATGATGTGATTCTTGTTCTTTGATGCTCAATACCTGCTCCCTTCGGCCCCTCTTGATCACACATGCTGGTGTGCTTCTTCCATGTGGACTTTGCTGTTTCTGTGCTGAATGGTGACTTGATTATCTTCAAGTTTTTGAGACTCCATACATTTAAACATTTGGTAGCGGGGCACCATCGTTTCTTCTATTCTGTATGTCTCTGTATCCATTTGCCTTCAGCGATATTGGGAGTCAATTGGTCCATTGATTCTGATTTTTGTTCTTTGATATCTGATACCTGATTGTTTCAGCACCTCATGATCACACAGGCACATCTGCTTTCTTCACCACTCTTGTTCATGTTCCCATATGTCCTCAGTGGGCACCTTGGGGATGTGTGCACATAGTGATATGTTCCCCCCCCCCCCCCGGTTGATGTCTACTGCATAGACCTTTCACCACCATGTGGCCAAGCTGGCTGTTGTGCTTCTTCTGTGTTGGTGTGGTCTCTTTTCAAGTAAATGGTTTATTATTTATCTTCAGGCTTTTAAGACCTCAAATATATCCTTTGATGACTGAGCATCATCAGCTTTCTTCACCACATTTGCTTGTGCACCCATTTTACTTCAGTGATCGTGTTGGGCCAGTGAGCCTCGAGGAATACCAGAATCACAGAACAAAGTGTTCTTGCATTGAGGGAGCAACAGCGAGAGGGCCTAAGGTCCACTTGCTACCATAGTATTTGGTCTATAGATATGTTCTTAAATTTATTCCCACCTTATAATAGATAGTTGTATTTTTGTATGGACATACCTATGTTTAGACCTCTGCACGTGCCCTTTCCCTTCTAGTTCTTTCCTCTATTTCCTTCCATCTCCCTCCTGTCCCACCATCATATTCTACCTTCACTGGCATTTCAGTGCTTCCTCACAGAATCATTGTTGTCCTTGCTTAATCCCGACCAGGCCTCCCACACCCTCCTTTCCATTGATTCCAGACCACATGTTGCTCCCCCTCCCCATCCATGTGTTTGTCCAAACCCCCTTCTCCTCCCCTCTCTCGTGCCCCCTGGAATCGTTGTTTGTCCGGTCCTTTCTCTGGCTCATGGGGTCTCCAGGGGGATGTATTCCTCTGAGCATCATGTGTCGGCGTGAAGCTTGGACCAGCTCTCTTCCTCCCTTCTTGTCTTTGTCCCATTTCTAGGGATGGAGTTCATTTGACTCTGGTTGCATCCTGCTCTGTAGCTCTCTCTTTTCTTGCATTCTTCCATGCGTTCACACTGTCCTCATGGTTGGGTGCTTTGTGGTAGGAACTGCACCCATTCCAGTTTCTGTGAAGATAAGAACAGCACTCCCCCCCTGGGTGTGTTAGTGCCCCATTCCCTCTGTTATCATTTCACTTTTGAAAGGATAAAGTTAAATAAAATAAAGCCCTATTTCCTTACCCACTCCATTCCCTCATTCTTCTCCCATTACTGTGTTGCACCCAGTGTGTGCCTCCCTGGGTTTGGTCCTCCCTCCTCCCCTTACCCTTCATCTTGGAGTAACTGTTATGGTATAGAAGTCTTCTCATTTATACTCACCATATTGTTTCTACTTACCTCAGGGGGCTCATGCAGTACTTATTTTTTTGTGCTTCACTGGCTTCGTGACTGGCTTCGCTTAGCAAAATTCCCTCCAGTTCTTCCCACACAGAGATGTGTTCCATGTGCTCATCAGAGTGAGGCATAGTACTCCATTGTGTGTATGTGCCAGAGTTTGTTAATCCATTCATCTGATGGAAATTTAGATTCCTTCCAACTCTTTGCGATCATGAATTTTGCTGCAATGAACATTGGCATACATGCTACTGGCTGTGGTTTATTTCTTGTCTCTTCTGGATATATACATAATAGTGGGATAGCTGTATCATAGGGTAGCTCAACTTCCATTTTCATCAAGTATCCCCAGACTGCTTTCCATAGTGACTGTACGTATCTACATGACCACCAACAATGTAGAAGTGTTGCTATTTCACCATATCCCCTCCAACATTTGTTGCACTCTTATTTTCTGATCTGGGCTAGCCTCAAGGGTGTTAGATGATATCTCATGGTTGTTTTGATCTGCATTTCTCTGATGGCTAGTGAGCGGGAGCATTTTCTATATACTTATTGTCCATATGGACCTCCTCCCTAGTGAAATTTCTCTTCAGTTCTTTTTCTTATTTCTTCAAAGGGTTATCTGTTTTCTTCTTGCAGAAAACAAGGGTATTGTAGATTTTTGCAATAAGACCTGTTTCTGTTGTATCGTTACTAAAAATCCTCCCCCAGTCTGTGGGTTGCCTGGCAACCTTTACTCTTAGTAAAGTCCTTTGATGCACACACGTGTTTTATTCTTAGTAAGTCCCATTTGTCAATTTCACGTTCCCCTGTATTAGTACCCTGTCCTATTGCAGTTAACCTTTGTATTCCCTGGGTCAAGGTTCTTAGATTTTCTCCAATTCTCTCACTAATGGTCCTGATGGTTTGTGGTTTTGCTTCCAGGTCCGTGATGCACCTTGAGTTTGTTCTTGTGCATGGGTGAGGTAGAAATCCTGTTTCATTTTTCTCCACGTGGATTGCCATTGTCTCCAGCACCATTTGTTAATTAGGGCATCACCTTCCCACTTGATGCTTTTGGGGCCCTTGTCAAAAATCAGTTGTCTATATGCTAATGGTTTTATTTCTGGATTTTCTATTCTTTTCCATTGATCTATGTATCTGTCATTATGCCAGTACCATGCTGTTTTGACCACTGTGGCTTTGTAGTAAGTGTGAAAGTCAGATAAAGCCAGCCCCCCAACTGTGTTCTTTTCCTTAAGGAGATCTCTGCTAATGCTGGGCTTTTTCCCTCTCCATATGAAATTGGTGGTGAGTTTTTCCAGTTCTCTGAAGCAGGTTGTTGGTATATGGATTGGGATAGCGTTGAACTTATAAAGTGCCCTGGGAAGGATAGACATCTTTACTATATTGAGTCTCCCAATCCATGAGCATGGGATATTCCTCCACTTGTGGAGGTCACTTTTCATTTGCTGTAGTAGGGTTTTGTAGTTTTCCTTGTATAGGTCTTTTGTTTTTTGGTTAGATATATCTCTAGAGACTTCAATTTATTCTTGGCTATTGTGAATGGTACTGCCTTCTTGATCTCCTCTTCCGTGGTCTTATCAGATGTGTAGAGCAGACCAATCAACTTCTGTTTGTTGATCTTGTATCCCGCCACTCTTCCATATTCCTCTATCGCTGTTAGTACTCCGGTTGTGGAACTCTTGGGATTTGTGATGTACAGGACCATGTCATCAGCGAATAGTGATAATTTGACCTTCTCATCTCCCATTTGGATACCTTGGATGTCTTTCTGTTGTCTTATGTTATTTGCTAAGACCTCTGATATTATATTGAATAGTAGTGGGGATAAGGGGCATCCTTGTCTAATCCCCTTCTTCAGAGGGATTGATTTATTCTTTACTCCATTGACTATTATGTTAGCTGTCACCTTCTCATAGATAGCTTGTACTAACTTGAAGAACTGACCTGCTACTCCTATCTTTCTGAGTGTCTTGATTAGGAAAGGGTGCTGGGTTTTGTCAAATGCTTTCTCTGCATCTATAGAGATTACTACATGGTTCTTATCCTTCATCTTATCAATATGATGAATATTAATGAATTTATGGATGTTAAACCATCCCTGCATCTCTGGGATGAATCCTACCTGATCATGGTGGATTATGCCTTTTATATATTTTTTATTCTATTGGCCAATATCTTGTTGAAAATTTTTGCATCTATGTTCATAAGAGATATTGGCCTATAGTTCTCTACTCCTGTGGGACCCCTTCCCTGTTTGGGTTTCAAAGTTTTACTGGCTTCATAAAATAAGTTGGGAAGTTTTCCATCTTTTGCTATACTCTGGAAAACTTTGTGGCGGATTGGTGCCAGCTCCTCCCTGAAAGCCTCATAGAATTCCCCAGTGAAGCTGTCTGGTCCAGGAGCTTTTTTTTGTTCGTATATTTTTGATAACCATATCTATCTCTTCTCTTGTTATGGGTTTCTTTAGTTCCTTGACCTCTATTTGGGACAGTCTAGGGAAGGATTGTTTTTCCAGGTATTTGTCCATGTATTGCAGATTGTCGAACTTGGAGTATAAATTTTCATAGCACTTTGTGATAATCCTTTTAATTTCATTAAGGTCTGTTGTGATTTCCCCCATTTCATTCCTCATCCTATTGTTACTTGTTCTTTTCTTTCTTTCTTCAGGTTTGCCAGTGGCCTGTCGATTTTATTGATCCTTTCAAAGAACCAACTTTTTGCTGCATTAATCTTTTGCATTTTTTTTGGTCTTCCCAGTGGTTCAACTCTACTCTAATTTTTATTATTTCTTTTCTTTTATTGTTGGAAGGATTATTCTGCTGACTGTTCTAGTTGTTGGAGTTTTTGTGAGAGTGTGTCTGCCAGAAGACTCTCTTCCTTTTTTATATAGGCTCCTATTGCAATCAGGCTACCTCTTATGACTGTGTTCGCAGTATCACAGAGGTTTTGATATGAAGTGTTCTCATTCTCATTAATTTCTAGAAATGTTTTGATCTCCCTTCTAACCTGGTCATTACCCATTCATGCTCGTTATTCATCCTCCAACTGTTTACCCTTGTTTTACTACTAGTCTTTTTATTAATCTCCAGTTTTATGGCATGGTGGTCAGAGAAGGACATCTGTATGGTGATGTCTGTGTGTTTGAATTTACTTATGTTTGGTTTGTGTCCCAGCATGTGGTCAATTTTTTAAAATGTGCATGTGGACTCGAGAAGAATGTGTACTTTTTGCATTTGGATGAAAGGCCCTGAATATGTCTATCAAGTCTAGTCGTCTTATTGTGGTATTTAGCTCTTTCCTGAGCTTCTTTCCCAAATATCTGTCTTTCTTTGATAGTGGCATGTTAAAGTCTCCTATTATAATTATTGAATCTGTAGCATCTTTTTTCATGTTCTGCATAGCTTGTTTGACAAATTTCTTGAGTCTCTCGTTTGGCGTGTATATATTTGTTATGCTCACTGCTCAAGTGTTCCCTTGAGCATCATAAAGTGCCCCTCCTTGTCTTTTTTTATGGCTTGAACCTTGAGGTCTGTG
Organism: Nesogale talazaci; assembly: GCA_004026705.1. Taxonomy (NCBI): domain Eukaryota; kingdom Metazoa; phylum Chordata; class Mammalia; order Afrosoricida; family Tenrecidae; genus Nesogale; species Nesogale talazaci. The sequence continues at coordinate 48,257 of PVJH01011493.1, read as the reverse complement.
TTATCTGAGATTAAGATTGCAACCCCTGCTTTTTTTTTGATTCACCGTTAGCCTGATATATCTTCCTCCAGCCTTTTATTCTTAGTTTATTCTTGTCTGCTAGCTTAAGATGTGTTTCCTGTAGGCAACAGATTGATGGCTTATGTTTTCCAAGCCAGTCAGCCAACGTTTTAATTTTAAAAGTTCAGGTCTGGAGTTCAGGCCATTGACATTTAGAATTATTATCCCAATCTGTGGGTTCATTGCTGGTCTTCTGTGTTTTTTGGTGTGTGTGTTTTTTTATTCCTTTTCATAGTTCTGCTGTTTCCATTGGGGGCTTCTTTATTGTTTTCTACCTGTGGCTGTATATTCTTGGTGATTGGGGTTAGTTTGTTGGCTCCTGGGTGAGGTTGGAGTATAGGATGTTCTCCTGTTTGTGTTTTGTGGGTGTTGGTCTTCTGGCCACAGTGAGTCGACAAGGATTTTCCTCAGGGTTGGGTGTCTCACGGCATATTTTTTAAGTTTTTCCTTATCTTGGAAGACACTTATTTCCCCATCTATCTTGATAAATAGCTTTGCAGGGTAAAGAATTCTAGGGGAGGCATTGTTTTCCATCAACTTCTGGAAGATATTGGTCCACTCTCTTCTCCTCTTCATGGTTTCTGTTGATAGGTCTGCACATATTCATACCTGAGAGCCCTTATATGTGACCATCCTCTTTTCTCTTGCTGCCCTCAGGATGTTTACTTTTTCCTCAAAGTTGGATAATTTGGCTATTATATGCCTCAGTGAGTTCTTCCTGGGGTCTAGTCTACGTGGTGTCCTCTCTGCTTCCTCTATGATAGACTGTTTCTCATTCATTAGGTTGGGGAAATTTTCTTTTAGAAAGTCCCTTGTTAAATTCGCTGTTGATTTCTTCACCGTGTCTTGTTCTGGTGGGCCAATGGTGCAGATGTTGTTCCTTTTCATAACATCGCTCATTGATCTCAGGTTTTCCTCTCTCTTTTATTATCTTGTTTGATTGTCTCTCACGTTTGTTGAGGTCAACCTGATTGTCTTCAAGATCACTAATACGGGTTTCAGACTCATCCAATCTGTTTGTGAGATCAGCAACCCTGCGTGCAGCTTCTATATCCCCTGTTAACTCCTGATGCTTAATCCTCATTCCCTCTATTGTGGATTTCATCCCTTCCATTGTGGCTTTCATTCTCTCTCTTTCTGCATCCTTTGTCTGTGTAGCTTCCTTCATTTCTTTTATTTCTCTAATCAATCTTCTAAGAATTTTTTTTTGTTGCAGTTCCACATCAGATTTTTCTATGAGTGTAATGAGATCTACTGCTGTAGTTTGTCTTTCTTGTTTATTTATTAGAATTGATGTGATATTCTCTTGTTTACGTGTTTTTGAAGAGGGTAGTGCCATGTTTCTCAGTTACCAAAGGCTCTTGTGTAGTTTCAGAGTGATTAGTATTGCTGCTTTACTGTGGAGATTGGTCCAGTTGCTATGTAGGCAGGTACTGTGTTGACTTAAAAGTCAGCTGTCTCCTTATTTCCACGCTGATTCCCGTGTACACACACTACCAGCCTTTCACACTGCACAGTGCAGCAGGCTCCCACCTCTGGCGCTGAGGTTGCAGCAATTCTGCTTAAGTCCTGAGCCAACCAGCTGACCTCTTATTCCCAGACAGATTCTGTGCACACAGGCTCCTGGGGGCAGACTCTGAGACTCACAGACTCTCAGGCACATAGGCAACCCAGGTTCTCAGCTGCCAGGGTCGCAGAAGTTAGACTAAGGCCTGGATCAGACTAACTGAGCCCTTGTTCCCCTTCAGACTCCTATGCACACATGCTCCTAGAGACAGCGAATGAAGAGCTCAGACTGCAAGGGCTCAATTTCCATCCTGCACTGGAGGTAGGCTGTGGCTGTGAGAGCCGCGGTTCCGACCAAGCTGTGGTTCGATCAGGTCGCACACCCGACCAAGTCGTGGTTCCCACTAAGCCACGGTTCGATTAGGCCGCGGATCCAACCAGGCTTCAGTTATGACTTAGCCACGAATCCAAACTGACCAAGCTGCGGACCCGACTAAGCCGCGGTTCTGACCAAGCCTACTAAGTGAACCCGATTAAGCCATAGTCCTGAAGAGACGGTGCTTTTCCAAACCTTCCCAGCAGTGCCCTGGCAGCGACAGTGACAGACAATGGTGGGTCAATCCCCAGCCGGGCTTCACTATGGCAAGCCCAAACCCCCAGCCCCTCAGAACGCAGTGAATCTGTTCCCACTATCATACCATGATCCTCCCATGATCTGGTAATGCTGAATTTCTCCTTCAGGCACTCCCCCGGCTGATCCTGCCCTGGTTGCCTTTGGTGCGTGCCACGCAGTCGCCATCTTCCCGGAAGTCGGATTTAGGTTTTTTACTACCAGCTGTAGCCTTCTCTAAACAGGGTGATCAGAATTGACCTCTCATACCAAATAAATAGGAGCTTCTGAATGGTGCAAACAGTGTAAACACTTCACTATTAGTGGAAAGATTGACTATCTGGAACCTTAAAAGAATGGCCTCAGATCTGCTTCTGCAAGGGCACCATTACTACTCTGCAACACTGGGACCACTGTCATGCAGAATCAAATCAATAGAAACAGATTTACTCATTTCTTACAAATGATTTAAAATATTTTTTTCTTACCCAATGAAAGGGATTGAATTGTGTTTTACTAAAAATATGTCAGTTTTACCGGACCTGATTCTCGGTGGCTTGGCAGTTATGTAATGATGTCATTTGGGAATATAAGAATGTGGTCATTCCCCATGATGTGATCTGATGTGGTTAGCCTATCAGTTATTAAACCATTGGTTGGGTGCGACACTTACCTGGTGTCAATTTGCGAAGGGGTGGAGCCTAGCCTGTCAATCAGATCATGACTCATGGCCTCATTTGGAGGCACCACAGAGATAGCTAGTTCACTGGAGGCCAGATACACCCTCCCTGTGAGACATCACTGATGACGAGTCTGATGGAGCTATGCTGATGCAGCTTGAGCCCTGGAGCTGGAGGAGCCATTTGGAGGCTCACATCAGAGCTGAGATGCTTCCACCAGGACTGAATCCACAAGACGTCCCACCACTGGCCTGTGCTCTTAGCGTCATTGCTTGCTTTTTGTGAGTCTGAAGAGGAATTTATAGATTGGTATCGGATATATGGGTTAATATCAGACTTACGGACTTGATCTGGACTGGCCTGGGATGTTTTCTCTATATTCAATTGCTCTTATATATAAAACTCTCTTATACACATATGAGTGTCTATGAATTTGTTTCTCTCATCAACCTGGACTAACACAAGCTGCTTCCCTGGGGTATGACATACATAACCTTTTAGTCTCCAAAAAAAAAAAAAACTGCCAATCAATTCTGACTCATAGGGACTCCATAAAGACAGACTAGAACTGCCCCTGTGATTATAACTATATATGGAAGGAGGAAACCTTATTTTTCTCCCAAGGTGTTGCTGAAGGTTTTGAACTGTTCACCTTGTGTTCAGCACCTTATTCATAACCACTCTGCAACTCCTTACCTACTGTCTTACAAGAGATAAAAAGCAAAGAGTAGAGTGAAGGGGCCTGATGACCAGAAAGAAGAGAGCCTGGAGTGGAGTATGTCTTTTCGACATACTGAGCTAAGGTCTCTGAGACCAAATGGAAGACTGATGTTAGAGGAAACCTTTCCTGAGGGCTGGCACCCTGAATTAATGTCTAGTTTGCTAAATGATGAGAGAGTAAATTTCTGATAGCAATATTGCTATTATAGGATGTGATAGGCTTATCGTGCCAACTAAGCCTCCATAGGAACATGTAGATGGAGTTTAATGGAGCGTGAATGGAGGACAATCGAGATAAATACTTTCTGAGGCTGGCATCCCTGTTGGCCAATAAGATCATGTAGAATTAATAAGGTCACAGTTTGATCGAAGTGCAGAGATAAATGACTCAGCAAGCCCAGTCTCTCTTTTTGCTTTCTGGTAATTGGAATAGCATGGGGTTGCCTCAACTTGTGAGGTACACTACCAGTAAGACAACCAACCCATGGATTCTGTCACCAAAGTTTGAGGTTCCTTCCAGACTTGCTTCACCATGTTGCTGGTGTATAAATCGCTTGAGCTTGGAACTGTCAGATCCTGTCATTTGACTGACTGTGGTGACCTACCCTGCTGTTTGCTGCCTGTGGCTGGACTGCTGGTATTGCTCTGTGGAAGAGCCACCTGTCTGCTCCCTTGATCTTGGACCCAGCAGCTCTCATGAGTTGAAAGACTTCCAATATATTAGCTATTCCACAGAAGTAAGTTGAACTGAGTCTTCTGTACTGCTGTGTGGATTAATCAGCTATTATATCTCTTCTTACTGTATATATTACACACACACACACACACACACATATTCTTAAGTGTCCTGGTTTTGTTTCTCTAGAGAACCCTGCCTAACACATAGGAGCACTAGATAACAAGATAATGACATTTTTTATCTTGGATCCTTCCATATCAGGACAGAAAAACTATTTCTTACTAAACAGTACACACCTATAGAAATGTTTGCACATGTACAATGTTCTGAAAAATGAACAGTACTACTAGAACTACTCAGATTTACCATATTGAGGACTAAGTAACTCATTAACTTATGGGCCCTAAGACAGCTTTTAGCTCTTGCTGCGCATCCTTTGGGCTCTCCAGGTGGAAAATAGGAATGTCCTAGCATCTAAGAGGTCAGTTGTGAGGATTCAATGAGTTCATTCTGTCCCACACTCCTTATCCACAACTCTGAAATCCAAAGAAGCTCTGCTATTGAAAATTATTTTGTAACTCTTTTGGTAGAAAAAAAACTTACACAGGGCAGAGGGACAGTGGAGAAGGGAGTAACCAATTGCAGATATCTACATATAATCTCTCTGAAGTACGAACAGCGGGGAAGTGGGTGAAGGGACACAGTGGACTGAGTATGATATGAAAAATAACAATGTGTAAATTATTAAGGGCTCATAGGGGAGTGAGAGGGGGCAGGGGGGAAGGGGTAATGTGGAGAGCTGGTACGAAAAAGAACTTACATAAACTGACCTGAAATTATTTTAAATGCTTATCATATTTAGATCGAATTTATATATATATATTTACCATGTTTACTTTTATAAGAGGATGCCGCATAGACTCTATTGGGTGTGCTAAGTAATAGAGTAAATGCATTATATTACTTTCCAAAATTTTGCTTCAGTTGAAAAGAGTATAGTTCGAGCTTGGGAGTGGACAGGTGGTCCACCAAGAGACAAGTCATGGTGATAGAGTATCGTCACCTCTAGATGCCCTCTAGCTGAGTATCGTGAGGCTGAAGCATTTACTATGAAAACAGTGTTCAAAGCAGGCCTTGGTAACTCTAAATAACCTCAGGCCAATTCACCCTAGCACCAAGGCAGTGAAACCCATCTAAAAATCTGCCCTATTAACTTTCTATGGTAAGTACTATTACCATGGTGACAATGGCACTGGAGAATCAAGGTTTAATTCCAATAAAGGGAGTCTGGGAAACTGCTACTATAGCCAAGGAAATCAATAGGCATGCAAATTACCCATCTCCAAGTACCAAGTACGTTAGTTTGGGTTCTTTAGAGAAGCAAAACCAGTGATGTCTAACAATGTGGAGTATCAGCTCCCACAAATGAATGGGTTCAAGGGGCAGTTGTGTAATTGAGGAGTAAAATTAAAGAGACATTAGACTCTATAAGGCATGCAGTTGCTCACCTTGGGGATGGCCACGATCTCAGCAGCTAGGTCCACGCAGAGAGAGTGAATATATTTCTGATCATGGCATATACACAGTTTCAGGGGTGTGCAAGCCCCCTGATTACATTATAACAGGAAGGGATTGTACAATAGGCATCCATCAATTGGAAGGGGACAAGCTAGGGGTGCACATGCAATCAGAAGGGGCAGCACTAAGGGTATGCATGTGATAAGACGGTGAAACCTAGATTCAAGATGACAGCCTAACCTTGGTCCTCCTTGAGTTGGCTTGACCTTGTCTCTGGGCTCTCCTTCACAGAAACCATCCACTATTCTGATCAACAGAGAGTGGGGTTTACTTGGAGTGAGACACACATTGTGTTATGTAACCAATCTCCTGGAATATCTGTTCTTTGGGAGAGTTGTCACTCAAGGGAGGAGAGCTTCACCTCACGAAAGCAGAACCTTCAAGGACAACAGAAAGAAACCTATTAAAAACAGTAAACCAACGAATGTCAAGTTGCCCTGGAATTGATCTATCGCTGGTTGAAAATTATGAGATTATTATAAGACCCAAAGGTAACCTAGAAAAAATCCAAATTAACAGGATGAAGTTCTCCATCCCTGGGAATCAATGATGAGCTCATTTTTAATGCTTTAGACTTCAATCAAGGTTACCTTGGCAGAGCCTCCAGCAACTATACTGGAAAATGATTTATTTCACTCAAATATAACCAAGTGTAATCTATCTTATAGAAGAAAGGCATTGATCAGAGCAATGATTAGCATAAAGTATATCAAAAATAGAAAAAAAAACACTCAAGAACTGGATTGTTACTATTTTTGCACTACTCATGTGGAAACACTTTCTTATTTCTGCTAGTTATAAATATAGGCTTGGCAATTCAGCAGGTTTCACTGAGATTCAATTTATTAAAATTTAATCCTTGATGCCCACCTTCCCGACACAATTGTGTCACCAAATGTGTGCACCAGCAAAAGTGGTGAAGAAAGCTGATGGTGCCCAGCTATCAAAGGTATAGCATCTGGGGTCTTAAAGGCTTGAAAGTAAACAAGAGGCTCTATAGTTCAGAAGCAAAAAAGTCCACATGGAAGCAGCACACCAGCCTGTGTGACCACGAGGTATCAATGGAAGCAGTTATCAGGCATCAAAGAACAAAAATTATATCATTGCATGCCCACCTTCCTAATATGATCACTGAAAACAAACGTGTGTAAAAGCAATTGTGGTGAAGTAAGCTGATGGTGCCTGGCTATCAAAAGATATCACGTCTGGGGTCTTAAAGGCTTGAAAATAAACAAGCAGCCATCTAGCTTCATAAGCAAGAAAGCCCACATGGAAGAAGCACATGTGTGACAATGAGGTGTCGAAAGGATCAGGTATCAGGCATCAAAGAACTAAAAATTATATCATTATAAATGAAGGGGAGTACAAATTGGGGACCCAAAGCCCATCTGCAAGGGAAGTGACAACCCCTTACAGAAGGGTCATGGGGAGGAGACAAGCCAGTCAAAGTACAGTGTAGCAACAATGAAATTTGCAACTTTCCTCTAGTTCTAAAATGTTTCCTCCCTTCCACTATCATGATCTGGATTCTACCTTACAAATCTGGTTAGACCAGAGAGTGTACACTGGTACGGATAAGAACTGGAAACACAGGGAATCCAGGACAGATGATTCCTTTAGAACCAGTGGGAAGAGTGGCAATACTGGGAGGGTGGAAGGAAGGTGGGGTAGAAAGGGAGAACCTATTATAAGGATCTACATATAACCTCCTCCCTGGGGTATGGACAATGGAAGTGGGTGAAGACATCAGGCAGCATTTAATATGACAAAATAATAATTTATAAATTATCAAAGGTTCATGAGGGAGGGTGAGGGAGTGAAAAAAGGAGGAGCCAATACCAAAGGCTTAATTAGAAAGAAAATGTTTTGAGAATGATGATGGCATCAAAGGTACAAGTGTGCTATGCATACAATAGATGTATGTATGGATTTCGCTAAGAGTTGTATGATCCCTCAATAAAATAATTTCTTTTAAAATATATATGTATATATCAGACAGATCACATTCATCAGCCCTGTGGTTGAAATATAATGTAGTAGTTAGGTAAACAACTTTCACTAATTATGAAACTATTTAAAATATTTTTAAGCTTAATGTTTTTGTCAACTAATAACTACCTTCTAAATACCATTATAAAATCATATGAATTGCATGGTTACTTTACATCACCTATTTTATCTATAGCTTTTTCTCTTTTCATGCTCATTAATTAATTTTTAGTGCATCTGCCATTGTAAATTATTTTATAATCCCCAAAGTATTTATAACTTATTTTTACTCTCCTATAAATCTTTCTTATAGGACAATAAATGTTTTGAATTAAAAAAAAAGATTTAATCAATGCCTTTTTCAGAAATAGTACTATAAATTAAAATGACCTCAATAAAGTACAGTATTTATTTCTTCAGTGTTCCGTGTTTTTCATGTGGAACAGCTGGTGGGTTTACCAGTTCACACATGCATGAGTTGATTCCAAACAAATTTATTTATCAGTGGATTGTTGCAGGTCAATTCACTCAGTAAAACACTTGTCTTAATTCCATCCTCTCCATTCTCCCTACCCACCAAAACAACCAACTCTCTGCCATTGAGTCACCCCAACTCAGTAACCCTTACAGGGCAGGGTTCTGAGGCTATTTCTCTTTATAGGTGCAGAAAGTCTCATCTTTCTGCCCTGCTTCAGTCTCATTATGGTGTCTGGTGTGTGTGTGTGTGGGGTGGGGGGGGGATTCCAATGAAAACAGCGCCTTCCCTTGGGAGTGCTGGCCTAGTTAAACTCAAGGTGGAGGTCAGCTCAGGAGGTTAAGATGACTGTGTTTCCTGATTACAAAGGGGGTAAATGGGTAAGTGTGATGGATTTTCACAAGACACAAGACAATGCTAAGGGCTTATTAGGAAGATGTTTTTGCCACTTTTCTTTTACAACCTAAAGGGCCCCTATCAGTGGTACCTCAAGGCACTAATTTTTGCTTTAATTTATCCCCCCAATTTTCCTAAGGAGCTAACAATTAATTTTTACATGGAGAAGATGGCATTCTACCCAGCATGATTTTACAAAGAAAAGCTGACCCAGCCCGCAGGTCACTCAATGTGATGTTCCGATCTGGAGGCCTGGAAATGAAGATGGGCAGGAGACGCAGGAAATGGAGACAAGACAGGATTCTGATCAAGTCTCGTTTATTGGGGCAAAACTCAGGGTATATATAGCCAATGGTCAGGGGTAAAAGTCACAGCTTATGCTAATGAGGTAGAGTCAACAGGGGCCAATCCTGGATGAGTGCCAAATAAGGGCAAAAAGGCACACAAAAAGGGCTGTAGTCCTCAACTTGGTCCGTATGCTAATAAGGGTATACAGGAGTGAAGCGGGCAACTTAAAGCAACCAATCACAAAGCTGCAATATGATCCAATGGACTAAAAGTTACAACATATGTAAGCACTATAAAGTAATACAAGGGGGTATAGTGACTAAAATGTAACATAAGCAGAGCAAGCTATATGGTTTATACAAAGAGGTAAAATATAAACTAAACATAAATGCAAGGAACCGATACAGGAAAAGGCTGTGTGCGTCACAGCATCAGAGCACGGCAACGTGCATCAGTGTAGGGGAGCGATCACCGGCTCCTCACAAAAAGCCATGGTATTTTATGTTTTCCATTAGATTGCCACACTCCTGTGATTCGGCTTTCTTCACTAGGCTTCGAGGTCATGTAAACAGCCAGGGCAGGTGGCACAGCTTCTTCATCTTTGCATCCTATCTGCTTTATTGTTGATTGATGGATTCATGTGAATTCATCAACGATTAAATACAGAACTATTTCTTTAAAAACACTGCCATCAAGTGAGTTGACTCCTAATGACCCTGTAGGATAAAGCAGGACTCCCCGCTAGGGTTTTCAAGGTTGCAAACATTTGCAGATGCACAGTGCCAAGTCTTTCACCCACAGAGAAGCCTGTGAGTTTGAACCACTAACCTCTGATTACCAGCCAAGTACGTAACCACTATACCACCAAGAGTCCTCTAGCATCACCAAGACATCCAGCAATTCCGCTCCCAGGTATGTTTCCAAAGAGACAGAAAGTAGAAACAAACAGATATATGCATGTCACCCTATTCACAATGTACACAGGCTCTCAAAATGTAAATGGGTTATTTTTAAAGTGGTACACATGTACACTGAAATATTACTCAGCTATCACAAAGAACAAATGGTTCATTTTCGCTGCATTTCAGCACTAGTTGTGACCAATGCTGTTTTGTATTAGAATTCCCAGGATTCAAATTCAAGTTTTAAAAGATCTGCAAACTACATTACAAACTCAAATACCAAAATCACCGTCAAACTCGATGACGACCTGTAGTAACCCTTATAGAACAGGGGAGACCAGGGCAGTGATGTCACGAAAGAAACGGAAAGGAAAGGAAAGGAAAGAACCAAAAAGAACTGTCCCTGTGAGTTCGCAAGGCGGGAGCTTGCAAGGCAGAAACTCTGCAGTAGAAAAGTGAGGTTGTCCTTCTTGGAGTGACTGATTGCAGCCAAACTCCTAACCACTATGCCACAGGGCTGAGAAAAACATTTCAGTAGTTAAACAGAGGCATTTTTATCCCCACCCACCCCTGCACCCCCCATTATAACAAAGCATCTGCTGGATCCTGGAGTTAGCAAGGCTTACCCTGAAATCATTTCTTTGGGAAACCATACTTCGTCCATATCACAGTCCAGATCTTGCTCCTTCAGAGTTCTTTCCCCATCTCCCCACTCCCAAACTCAAGAGACACATAAAAGAAACATGATTCGAGGCCCCATACATTTAAGATTGAATGTAGAAACCGCCAGAGGTGTTTGGTTGTCATTTTTTAAACCAATTGTTAAAAATCTTTGGAAACATGGGAAACAATGCCATTTTCCCTACAGAAAAATTGTAACTTTAAATAAGCTATTTTATAACATTCTTGTTATTTTTAAACGTATTAGTCTCTAATCTTCCCTCCGGCTTTACTTGCTAATACCCTATTAAAGAGAACATAAAGGCCTCAGAAGAAGCAATTGGCCTCACTGCTGTTGATAAAGATCTAAGGTCAAGACTGGCGAGGACCCAACCGGGGTGAGAATGTCTGTTAGGGTCCTTGAGGGAGAAATACCTTCCCACGAGAAAGCATTCACCCCGAACCTTCGTTTGTGGTCCAAGTGGGTTTTTTATAAGCGATAGGCGTTTCAGGCCTTACAAACCGAACTCAGGGACCCTCGAAGTAGGGGGTGAAGAGGGAGGGGGGCGGGAGAGGGGACTGAACTGAACGCAGCCCAGGGGTACCGCCCTGTAGCCTTTTTCGGCTTCCAACGTCCGGTAGGGGCGCCTAGGCTGGAGGAGGGGAACAACACCCTCTCTTTCCAGCTGACAAGTTCTCGTCGGGAACCGCCCCGGACCAGGGTCGTCCAGCCGGGCGGACCAAGCCGGTGGAGCCTGGGCAAACCGGGTCGCCGCAGGCCAGGATCCCAGCCAGTGGGTCTTTGCGACACTGCCGCGCTTCGCCGGCGTGCTGCCGTAAAGGCTGGCGCCGAGCCGCCCGCCCCAGGCAGCCGCTGACGAGCGTGGTCATGGCGGATCTCTGCGGCAGCGACGCCGATCGCGATGCTGAGCGCAAAGGTGGGCTCGGGAGAGGCGTGCGCGGCCAGTTCCGGGGCGGCGAACGCTCGGGGCCGCCCGCAGGAGGTGGCGCGTCCCGCGCTCGAGCCCCCGCGCCCCTGCACGCGTCCTTCCAGGCATAGCCCCACGTGAGCGCCTCTCCCCCGTGACTCACACCCGTGAACTGCCCAGCCCCGCAAGCTGGCCTCGCCCACGGAAGTGCTCGAGTTACGCGAGCACAGTCGGTCTTCCTAATAGATAGGCAGGGGTGCCGTGTGTAATTTGCTGGACGTTCCCTCACAGACGGTTAGGTAAAATGTTTCCATCCCCCAAACGAAGATCAGATTTTTAAAGGTACTCATAATAAAAAAGCAAGCAGAACGAAAACTTTAAAACAGACTATTCCATTTGACTTACATCGGAACAGACCCCTTCATAAATTAAGGGACTGCTTAATTTACTCATCCCTATCACTCTGGAGTCGCTGGGTGATATAAACTGGAACAATGGAAGCTTGAATCCACCAAAGTTCCTGGTGATCTTCATCTTTAATATATCACTCAGGGGAGAACCCTATCTTCTACTCTGGTGGTAGCTAGTAAACTAAATTATAGTTATAATGATGAAACTTACATAATCCTTATTATGAAAAAAAAATTGGATGGTTACAAGCGATAGTTTGATACGGTATGTCCTGCAGTTTCTCATTGTCTGGGGAAGTGAGGTGTATCCTGAGCGGAATGTTTCTTTGTTGTTAGTTGCTACTTACTGTGTGTGTGCAGGGTAGACCTGTCTCCTAGGTAGGGTAACAGGACTGATCTTTCAGAGGCAGGGCATCTTCTAACAGGCCTCGGAGTGCATTCACACTGCCAACCTTTTGGCTAATAGTCAAGTGCTTCACAGGTTATGCTAATTAGGGACTCCTTACATAACGGGATTCTTAGCTTCCAAATCTAGCATGCTTTCCCTGAAAATAGAATAGACCTATCTCTGGAGTCCAGAAGTTGTGAAGGGAAATTGCACCTGCCAAGTTTCTTAACGTGGGTAGAATCCCTCCCTAGGCCTAGTGTGTTTCTTTCAAATGTCATAGGTCAGTTATATTTCTGTTTACTTCAGTTAGATGATGAGGGCTTGTCTACTTATCCTGCTGTTACTCAAAGGTTGCCTACAATATTCTTGTTAATTTTTGGAGTAGACGTAGTAAAATCTAGACATAGGAATTTCTAACATGAACTCATAACATGTAAAGTTATATTTCCCATTCATTCCCTTAGACCATTTCTCTGTACCTTGTTTTTGAATGTAATGGACTTTACAAGGTTTATTAGTCAGCTTTACACAGTAGCAGATGTTAATCACTTTTCCATGCACACATGATAAAAAGAGTGAGCTTGTGCTGTGTCTTTGTTTCTTTGCCTTCTGGGATCCAGCCTGAAGAAAGAGCTTTTATCTAAAACTGCTCATCTTGCAGCAAGGACAGAAATGTGAGCGCTAGTGGGATCCTGCAATTGCTTTCAAAGCTTCTGATCAGCATGCATCATGGCCGTAACTGGCCAGAGCAGTTCATGTGATCAAGCAGGTCATGGGGATTGGGAAATATTTGGAAATGTACTGTGTCATATAAGAGTGGGATTATAGAATCCTTTCGTAGGGAAGGGAGATGGGCATGAACAAGAATACAGTAAATTGCAGAGATTAATAATGGTCATAAAGCTTTTTGAAAATGAAGACCAGCCCTGTAGGCATGCCGTGGGCTAAGCTAGCGCAATGTGCTGGGCTGGCTCTTGCTGGAAGCTACTGCTCGTTCGGAGGCAGTAAGGATGCGACGGGGCAGTCCCTGGTATGCTTGGAGTGTTCTGTCCCTTTCTGAACGCCCAGAGTTATGGCAAAAAAAGCAATTCATGAATTCTTGCTTCTGCCAGCTAAAATCCATTGAATCCTTCCAGTGAATTTTTCATTTCATCCTTCTAACAGCAACAATAATATACTTAGCCAGTTCCCAAGATTTTAATTTCTTGCTTTTTATAATTGCTCATTATTGATACTCATTCTTTTAAAAAAATTAAGATGTTTAAATTGAGTTACTTTTCAGTTTGACATAATTCATGTACCATATAATTCAATGATTAAAATATATTAAAAGGTTGTGCAGTCATCACCACAGTCAAATTTTAGAATATTCACTGTGTAGAGAGACATTACTCACACATTTTTTTAAAAAGTTCTTTGTGATTTACTCTGGTTCTTTGAACATATTTAAAAAAAAGAAAAACGAGGCCGATGGCTATGGAATGGATTCTTCATATTCTGACTCATAGTGACCGTAAAGGTCCCTTGTGGGGGGCTGAGGCTCTCAATCTTTTGGGGAGCAGAAATCCTTGTCTTTCTCCTACCAGGAGCTGGTGGATTTGGACTGCTGGCCTGTGGTCGGCAACCCGCCATGTTACAATTACAAACTCAGGACTCGACCAAAGCCAAGCAAACCAAACTCATTGCCAGTGAGCCGATTCTGACCTATGGAGATCCCATCAGCCAGGGGGAAACTGCCCCTTTGGTTGCGAACTGCTGGCCCTGCACCCACTGCGCCACCCACTACACCACCAGGGCGCCATTCAAAGAGCTGCTTTGTTTAATAAGTCCGATATCTGGGCCTCTTCAGGACTAGTTTTTATTAATTACCTTTTTTTTTTCCAGAGTATAGTCCACACTTTGTTTTTTTGCTTATTTTGTAATTAGTTTGTTGAAAAATGGACATTTTTAACATTATAATCTAATACTGTGGAAGTTGTTTTCTCTTCCCTTCCCAAGGCTTCGTGGTGCAATTTATTTGTTGTTGCTTATTAGCTTAGTAACTTTTGAGCTAATATTTTAAAATCGATATTTATAGATTATATATGTGGGTGACCACTAACATCTTTTAGCTTAGTGGTCAACTGATCATTTCCAGAAGTTTTGTTAAGTGCTTCACCAGTCTCCGCATCATTATAGACTGGATCCATGTCTGTGTTGGTGCTCACCCCACAGGCAGACAGTTTCGAAATCCTGCCTTAGTTGGTGCAGTTGCTGAAGATGAATGGAATGTAGGATGCCTTAAAGACTCATGCCAGGAATAGGTGTGGCCTTCTAGAATCCCAGGAATATGTGGCTACTTTTGAAAGCCCCTCTGGCTCAAGCATCTCATTCTCCAGCCTTTCCTGTGAGATTTTTTTAGGCTCGTCTTGTGCTCCGTGCTGTACATTGCCCTAGAAACTGATACATATGGTAGCACACCAGCACCCTATTTAGTAACTGCCTTGTACTGGACATTTTTCATCTGCAACAAGAGTGGAAAATATACTCTTTGACTATTTTGCACAGTAAGGAGCAGCAGACTTGGTGGCAAGCAGGCTTGGACAGTCACTGGGTGGTTTGCTGGCTTGTAACCACAGACTCCAGACAATGCTTAGGCAGATCCCAGCCTGTGGGCCCTTGCTCTCAGTATTCAGCCTTGAGCTGCAGTGGTTTGCCAGGTCCGAAGGACAGAGCTGGCTGTGGATCATGAAAGCAGTACTTGCAGGACTGAGAGTGAGCCCCTGGTAGCATCCTGTAAGGGACGCTGTGAACTAGCACAGGAGGAAGGGGAAGTGGGGAAGCTGTGACCCCTCCAGCCTCACAGCCTGACTTTATCCAGTTTGGCCTCCTTCAGAATGCAAAAGGGGATCCACCAGTTTGAGACATCAGTGTTTCAGCTGTTGTTATTTATTTGATAATGCTTGCTAAATTAAAACAAAAAACACAAATGGTCTGAAATGGGGGAAGATCATCTACTTTCACATAATGCCAGTTTTCATATAAGAACCCAGTCTGTGGAACTTAACTATATCAACAAGTGAAGAGTGAGTGTAGGTATTTTTTGCAGTTGCCTCCTTCCCTCCCCCTAGTTGCGTCCATGGGAGAGTTCTACATCAGTGTGGTAAAGTTAAGTCCTGTAAGTTGGCCCTCCAGAGAGCCACTTGACAGGAACAGACAGTAGTCACAGTCCTTTGTGACTCAGGGGCAGTAATCCTGATCTGTGGCGATATAAGGTAAATGAAGATTGTGGCTTATTACTTTTAATCTTCCCCTAAGGTAGGGATGGGGATGGGAGAGCAGGCTGAGTGAAAGCACACTGAGTGCTCTCACAGAGTTTTAGCTTGCTTTTCTTCCTAGGTAAGTACTTTCCTGGCTGCTACAACTTCTGGTTAGCGTGCTGAGAGGACCGAGAAAGCAGGTACTGCTCGGGGCAGACTTACTGTTGTGGTTGTCTTTTTGTTGGGATGAGCTTTCAGAGTGCCTTACACCTCCTTTTCTGCGGAAAATTTGAATGTAAGTTTTCTTTCACAGATTTGGATCCTGTATCCAGCGCAGATTCTGATCAAGAGAATGCTGCCTCTGGAATCAAATGTGACCAGGATGAAAGAGGTGCCTCAGGCAAGCCAAGTGATAAGGAACTGTTTGGAGATGATGGCGGGAGTGACCATACCCCCCAAAGAGCAGGCATCAGACTAGAAGCCTCGGAGCATTCCGACCCGGAAGACAGCGAGCCCACCGCCGTGAACCAGCACAGTGGCGCAGCGGGCCTGAATGAGGATGAAGATGAAGGTGATCGGTTGGAAGCAGGGAGCCATGGCTCAGAAGCTGATGGTTCTGAGAAAGCTCAGTCCAAGAATGAAAAATGGGACAGTGAAGATAAAAGTGACCAGTCTGATGACAATAAGCTGCAGAACTCCGATGAGGAAGGGGAGGAGAAACTGCAGAACACTGTTGATGAGGAGCGGCCCCAGCTGTCGGAGGGGGAGAAGGCCAACTCTGATGGAGACCAGCCCCCAATATCCAATGGTGATGCTGAGAAACAGAATTCTGAGGAGCAGGAACGGCCACAGATACCTGATGAGGACAAAGTACCCAATTCTGATGATGAAGGACCACAGGCTTCAGATGAAGAACGCAGGCATTCCGATGAAGAAGAGGAACAGGACCATAAGTCAGGTAGGATGTTTCTGGGTACAAAAATGTTTCATAAAGTTTACACAAAGTTTACACAAAGTCGTTTTCCACTCAATAATGAAGTGAATTTTAGTAGAAGTGCCTGGGGCCCCATCCATTTGATCTGTGTTCTTGTTTCACTTCCACATTCATACCCGATTTTTTTCTTTCTTAGGTCCTCCCTTGCAGCCTCTTCTATTCCTATACATTTTTCTGATCTATGTAGTCTGTCTCTCCTTGTCCCATATGTTAATAAGCAGGACAAATTGTAAAAGAAACCAGTCCTAGACGTATGGCTGGCGCTACCTCGCCAGTAGAGTCATTTTGTATCTTTGGGCTGTTTAAAGAATCTTGACTGAGAATAGATTTGACTGGGAGGGGGAGGGAACAATACTGCTTGCATTTCCCCCCCGGAGTGGACTGAGGTGTGGGTACCTGGCTCTAGCTCAGTTTGGGGGACCCTAAAAGAGCCCATTGGATTTTAAGGTATGTGCTCAGCTAATTAAATGCATAAGAATCTACTCTATAAATATATAATTGCAAAAGGGTGCATCTTTTTGCGATTAAGATCATCAGTTACTTCTCTCTTCGTGTCTTCTTTCTCCATGGGCAAATCTATAGTGGATGTCAACTGTTGATAATCAGAAGGTTGCTTGGGGAGCATATAATCTAGAAACTATGGAGGTGACTAGTTGGTCTCACTGGCCAATGTAACTGAGCTGTGTAGCCTGGCATATGCTCCCCAGCCCTGGCGGATTATGGGCTTAGCCTAAGGCCCTCATTCCTTGAGGGTAAAAGAAACACACAACCAAAATTTGGCTTTCTGGACCTCCCTTTTGTAACTATTTATGCTATTCTTATAAAGTTAATATGTTCTTGTAGAGTGTGATATATGAAGGTTAAGTATCGCATTTCTTTATGTTATATAATAACCATTTTGATTAGGTTGGAAATCTTCCTAAAGTTTTATCTGGATTGCTTCATTTTCTTTAGTCACTGGTTATATTAATTACATTTTTATCCTATCTTATTACAGAGTTTAAATAGGAAGGACTCTTTTTCTCTGTAATACATACCTCCATAGGATGTACCTCCTAGGATATCATTTAAGACCACATTCTGGTAGTATTAGGAGGGAGGTCAGAATATTTCCAGAGATGGATATAGGTCTGTGTAAAATATGGGGTGACAGTTAATATTAAATAACCATTCAGAGTTGGGCTGTTTGTATTGTAATGAAAATATTTAATTTCATAAATATTTAATACCCACTGCTTGCCAGTCAATTCCCACTTTTGTCAACCCTGTAGGACAGAGGAACACTGGCCCTTCTTTTTTTCATGGCTGGTGGGCTCGAACTGCCCCCCTTGTGGTTATCAGAAGAACACTTTAATCACTGTGCCAATAGTCATATACTTTTCAAATACTCGCTGATTAACATAAGATGGAGCCCATATATAACTGACTACCCTGCTTAACTTTTACTACTTTATGTACTTGAGTATTAACGGACCCAAATATAAGCGAAGACACCTAATTTTAACACAAAAAAATGGGAAAACTTACTGACTTGAATATAAGCCTAGGGTGGGCAATGCAGCAGCTACTGGTAAATTTCAAAATAAAAATAGATACCAATAAAATCACTGTAATTGAGGCATCAGTGGTTAAATGCTTTTGAATATTTATTTCAGAGAAAAACAGTAAACTAGCTCTGTCACATTGGAAAAGAGGGTCAACAAAAGCAATATGGTATCAACAATAAGTTAAAATTCTTCAAAACTAGATTCCTTGTCATCATCTGTATGTCCAAACAGCCTCAGCTTTAGCTAGTGTGAGGTTATCAGCATAGACATGGTCATCCTCACTGAGTTTGCAGTCACCACCATCACTGCTGTCGTTCTCATACAAAGCACTGTCTTCACTGCCATGCACAGCATTACTAATGCCACATTTCATAAAGGCACGTTGCACCATGTCCTCTGAAATCTCTTCCTATGCATCGTGAACCCACTTTGCTATCAATTCTATGTTGGGTTTCAACTTTTTTCAGTCAGACTTTGCCAGATGACCTCCATTCGTGCCATATCTTTTGCACAGTCTTTGAAAGGTCTATTTCAACACACATCTCTGGGCTGCAATACAAATGTAAGCCCACCTGGAATAACAGTCAAAGTAACTTGAGAAGACTTTGCCAATTTTTTTTACGTCATCAGATGTGTGGGCTCTGAACATATCCCAAACTAGCAATGATAGGGTTTTGTTGTTGTTGTTTTGGGGGGGCATCTCTGCCCTCTGGTGGTTGTGGAAGCTACCCAGCCTTGCTCCTGGAGAGCCGCTGCTGGATTTGAACTGCCAAGCCCCTGGACTCAACCACAATGCCACCAGGGCTCAACCCGGTTTTGTTTTGTTTTTTAAGGCTTCTCCTGGTTTTCCATTCCAAATTTCTTCCAGCCATTTTTTTTGTTCTGTTTGTATCCGTTCAGCCTTTAATATGTGAATGCCCTGTAATTCATGGTTGGAATTTGACTTTTTCAGACAAGGTCTTTCTTTTTAAAAAAAAAAAAAAAAAAAACAGGCTGCGGCTTAGTTCCATTAGCCAAACATGACAAAACAACTGAAATGGTTTGCTTAATTTTTTCATTTCCTATGGTTCTGAGTAAAATAGTATTGTCTCCCAAACTTGCCACAGTTCTGTTGCTTGAAAGATCAAAGGTCATAGGTGTTTGATCCATATTCTCAATATCTCCAGGTCATAATTATGGATCCTTCTTTGTTTTATGATGAATGAATGGAAAAACATCACTTTTTTCCAAGGTCTTCTGACAACTTCTCTGAAATCTTTGTTCTTTGCCACAAACATAGGGCAACCTTTTCATGAAGTGTGTACACCATCCTGCTAATGCAACAAAATTGGCAGTGTCTGGTGCTTCTAATTTGTTATGTTTAGCCATTTTCCATGCGTACACAGTAACCATTTTGATGACACTCCATAACTTATTTATGCAATTCATTCTCTAGAGGCCATGTGAAGTTGCTAAACCATATTGAGGTTTGTTTTTTGCATGGAATCTTTTCCAAGTCAGCTTTCATTTCTACCACGCCCTTACGTGTTTCTTGTCAGCACAAAATTCCCTGCTTGCAATACTGTTATTACTTTCTTCTACTCTTGACACAAGCTTAAGTTTGATACAGTTTTGGACCAAAACATTTTTGTTTTGGTCCAGGATTAGAAGTATTGGAATCCTTTTCTTTTTTAAAAATAATTTTATTGAGGGTTCTTATCATAATTCATACATCCATCCATTGTATCAAGCACATTTGTACATTTGTTGTCATCATCATTCTCAAAATATTTGCTTTCTATTTGAGCCCTTGGTATCAGCTCCTCACTTTTTCCCCCTCCTTCCCCGCTCCCCCCTCCCTCTTGAACCCTTGATGATTTATAAAATATTATTATTTTATCATGTCTTACACCAACCAACGTCTCCCTTCACCTGCTTGTCTGTTGCTCATCACCCAGGAAGGAGATCATATGTAGCTCCTTGTAACTGGCTCCCCCTTTCTACACCACCACCCCCCACCTTCCTTCCACGCTCCCAATATTGCCACCCTCACCACTGGTCCTGAAGGGATTATCTGTCCTGGATTCCCCATGTTTCCGGTTCCCCATCCTCCAGTCTAGTCAGATTTGTAAGTAGAATTGGGATCATGATGGGGGACCATTTAATAACTAGAGGAAAGTTGTGTGTTTCATTGATGCTACACTGTACCCTAACTGGCTCATCTCCTCCCTGTGACCCCTCTGCAAAGGGATATCCAGTTGCCTACGGATGAATCTTGAGTCCACAATCTACACTCCTCCTCATTCACAATGACACGGTTTTTTTGTTCTTTGATGCCTGATACCTGATGGGATCCATTTCTAACAGGATAAAAAAAGACTTTGAAAAAGAAGCCATATCATAGCGATTGAATTCTTAAAATATACACTAAGTCCTATTCCAAAAATAAGTCCTAGTTATAGTTCTTAAAAGTGGTTAATTTACAGTAAAAACAGTGGTATCCATGGAACTGTACATATAAACAAGTAAAATCCATTGGCAATAGAATGCAACAAGACAGATAGACTTCACCACAGAAAGCCGTTACCTCCACCCCACCCACCCACCCAGAAAGAATCGCATGAAACCTAGAACATTCTGGATCACCATGGGAGCTGACAATAGTACAAGGTTGGGAGGGTTTGGTATGACAGTGTTCCAGAATGTGATGACATGACTATGTTTGCATAGAGCAGTCAGTGTTAGGGCTCATACTATACACACTGTTTTACCTCCTGCACTGCATTACTGCATATGCTGCTTACCGCATGTTCACAGCACAGCTTATATAGTTTAGGCCTAACTCAGAATGATGATATCCCACAATGTAGTGACATGATTTTGCAGCTCCCTGTGTGGTGTATGCACTGTGTGGTGAATGCATAAAAAATTTTAATTTAAAAAGAAAAAAAATAAAATATAGCAGACTAAGTACTGTAAATATACGTACTATATACCTAAGACCAGAGATATACTGGTACTTGTATTCAATGTACTCAATCCAGTGCTTGGGCAGAACAAAGGGGCGTGGCCAAGCATGGGTAAGACTAAAGGCTTCGTCATTGGTCAGAGCCCTGGAGCAGGGTAGGAGAAGAGCAGCTGCACCGATATTCATCTGACGAGGATGTGGTGCTCCCCAGGTACCAGTACACAGAAGTGGGCAAGTTCTTGCCCAGTACAACATGGACAACACAGCAGCTGTGGGGATGCAGGAGAAAAGAAGAGTAGTGATACCAGCAGTCATCAGACCACCCCCAAAGACTGCAGGCACCTGCAGATGCGCAGCAGAGACCAAAGAACACCCGCACTGCCCCAGAGAACAGGTAAGTGGGGACCCTTACGTGAGTATAAGCTCAGGAGGGCTTTTTAAGCATCAAAAATGTGCTGAAAAACTTGGTTTATAAAGGAGTATAAAATAGTTCTGTTTGGGCTGAGCCCCGGTGGCGTAAGTGGTTGAGTGCGGGACTGCGGGCCGCAGGCTTGGCGGTTCAAATCCAGCGGCGGCTTTCAGGAGCAGCACTGGGTAGCGCCCACGACTATCAGAGGCAGTGATGTCCCCAAAAAAACCAAAGCAAACAAACAAAATAATAGTTCGGTTTAACCCAGATATTTTGATCTATATAATGATATATTTGTTTTATAATGTATTTAATGATCCTTTCCAATATTTTAATTCTTGTTTTTTTAGTAATGAGTTATATGTCAACATAATAATACATGTTAATACTACCATTCTCATTTCTACTGTCTGTTTAAAGAAAACAAGTTGTTTTTAATTTGATTTTTTAAAATTAACCTAAGAGTAAAGTTGACTTGTGTGTGTGCATATACTCTTCTATTATTTTAATATATGTATAACTTTATGCACCCACCACCAGTCAGGTTCCAGAACAATCTTGTCACCAAAAAACCCCCCTCGTGGTGTTGTTTGTAGTCGCAGCCCCACATCTAAAGTTTGGAAACCGCTGATCTGTTCTGCTGCTATAGTTGTGCCGTTCTGAGAATGTCATACAAATGGAATCACACAGACACTGTGTAATTTTGTGAGGCTGGTTATTTCCAGGAGCATACCGCATTAATATTGATACAAATTATTACATGTATGAGTTCACCCATGTTTATTACTGTGTGGTATTCCATCATTTGTATGTACCACTGTTGATTTCTCCCCATAGCTGCTTTAAGAAAACGTTGATAAACAAATATGTTCTAAGCTGGATGCAGATGTGATCATACAGAAGGTCTCCCTTTCTTTTACAGAATCTGCAAGAGGCAGTGACAGTGAAGACGAGGTTTTACGGATGAAACGCAAGAATGGGATTGGGTCTGATTCAGAAGCAGAGAGTGAAGCTGACATGCCAAAAGGTAGGACAATCTTTCCATAATTTTTCTTTTTCTGATACATTGTATTAGGTTTTTGGTGAAAGCAACCCAGCAAATTCAGTCATTTTGAGCATTTTGATATAGATCAGTGGGTGGCATTTGTTAACGTTTTTCACAGTGTGTTGGTGGCATTTCCTGTTAATTGGGTTCTGATAGCCTCGTGTCCGGTACTTCGTCTACCTGCCCCAGCCCTTCAGTCTTGGCTTTAAAGCAGCGATTCTCAACCTGCAGGTTGCAACCCTCTTGGGGATTCAATGACCCTTTCACAGGGGTCACCTAAGACCATCAGAAAACATCTTTCTGATGGACTTAAAAACCGAGCCACCATTATTCTGTCTCCAGGCGGGTCTGCCCACATTCAGATACACCCACATGTGAGTAACTGGCGCCCACATGCGAGTAACTGGCATGATGACATCTTGGTGCCAACCCCCTCATATGTCTCCCATACAATTACAGATGTATGTGACAGGATTGTCACCATAATGTGCTTTCATGTGAATGAGTCACACCTGTGTAGAGAGCAGCTACTGTGTAGAGAGAAGCTGCTGTGTTGAAAACAGCCACTCTGTAAAAAACAGCTATTGTGTTGAAAGCAGAAGTATTGGAGGTAAAACAACATTTCATGAATTATCGTTACTGGATAAATGTAAAATGTGCTATAAAATCATCAACTACTGCAAAAAAATCTGTACCATGGGAACTTAATCTGGATGCTGATCCATCTTTGTATATTCAGCTGTGGTTGATGTGAATACTGCTCTCGTTATAGTAGCAGGTATGTGAAAAAACCACACAGAATGGTAAATATAGGAAACTAATGAACTGTATTGACTGAACTATGTCTTGTATCATCTTTTGTATTATTAAAGCTATTGTTATATATTATTTTCATTAGCAAACCATCCCATGACCATGGAGCGTGTAGAGAAGAACGTTAAGAAAAGAAAATATAGTGAGGATTTTTTGCAGTATGGTTTTACCTCAATAATTACTTCAGGAATTGAGAAACCACAGTGTGTTATTTGTTGTAAAGTTCTATCAGCTGAATCTATGAAGCCGAACAAGCTAAAACGCCATTTTGATAGCAAGCATCCAAACTTCGCTGGCAAGGATGCCAACTATTTTAGAAGCAAAGTTGATGGACTCAAGAAAGCCAGACTTGACACTGGTGACAAGTACCACAAACAAAATGTAGCAGCTGTTGAAGCTTCTTATTTAGTGGCTCTGAGAATCGCCAGAGCTATGAAACCTCACACCATTGCTGAGGATTTACTGTTGCCAGCAGCCAAAAACATTGTTCGAGTTATGATCGGAGATGAATTTGTTACGAAATTGAGTGCAATTTCCTTATCTAACGACACTATCCGTAGAAGAATAGATGATATGTCTGCTGATATTCTTGATCAGGTAATCCAGGAAATTAAATCTGCGCCACTTCCAATATTTAGCATCCAGCTTGATGAATCTACAGACGTTGCAAACTGTTCACAGTTACTGGTTTACGTGAGATATATTAATGATGGCGATTTTAAAGATGAGTTTCTTTTTTGCAAGCCTCTTGAAACGACAGCTACTGCACATGATGTATTTGATACAGTTGGTTCATTTCTGAAAGAGCACAAGATCTCTTGGGAAAAGGTTTGTGGGGTTTGCACAGATGGTGCTCCAGCGATGCTAGGATGTCGATCTGGATTTCAACATTTGGTACTGAATGAGTCACCAAAAGTCATCGGTACTCACTGTATGATTCATCGACAAATATTGGCAATGAAGACGATGCCACAGGAGTTGCAAGAAGTAATGAAAAGTGTCATAAGTTCTGTCAATTTTGTAAAGGCAAGCACTTTAAACAGTCGACTATTTTCGCAACTGTGTAATGAATTGGATGCACCGAATCATGCCCTGCTATTTCACACTGAAGTGAGATGGTTGTCGAGAGGAAAAATTTTAAAATGTGTTTTTGAGCTTCGTGATGAACTCAAAACGTTTTTTAAGCAGAAAGCAAGACCACAGTTTGAAGCACTGTTCAGCAATAAAAGTGAACTGCAGAAAATAGCTTACTTGGTTGACATCTTTGCCATCTTGAATGAGTTGAATTTATCACTGCAAGGACCAAATGCAACATGCCTTGATTTGTCTGAAAAGATCCGATCATTTCAAATGAAACTTCAGCTTTGGCAAAAAAAATTGGATGAAAATAAAATTTACATGTTACCTACCTTATCTGCTTTCTGTGAGGAACATGACATTGAACCAGATCAGAGGTTTACAATGATAATTTATGTGAAAGAACACTTGCACATGCTTGCAGATGAAATTTCATGGTACTTTCCAAATCTACCTGACACTCCATTTGCGCTTGTCAGAAGCCCATTCACAGTCAAAGTTGAAGATGTTCCTGAGACAGCACAAGAGGAGTTCATTGAACTTATTAACAGTGATGAAGCGAGAACTGATTTCTGTACAATGCCACTTACAAAATTTTGGATCAAGTGTTTGCAGTCCTATCCTGTTCTGTCTGAAACCGTGTTGCGCCTTCTTCTTCCATTTCCAACAACATATCTTTGTGAAACAGGGTTTTCCAGCTTGTTGGTTATCAAGTCTAAATACAGAAGTAGACTTGTTGTGGAAGACGATCTTCGTTGTGCTCTTGCAAAGACTGCCCCAAGAATTTCTGATCTTGTGAGAAAGAAGCTATCTCAGCCTTCACACTGATGCTGTCTTTTTACATATACTGTCTCAAAATGTAGCAATGTGATTTACTGTTGTTACATTAAGACTGTTACGCACGCTACACCATGCTTCAAGACAAAATTTCATTTATTTGTAATTAGAAATAAATATTTCACTATATGTAATTGTTTTCTTTTGTTTTTTTTTTAAATCATTTTATACAGCTCTTATCACAACCCATCCATAGTGTCATGTACATTTGTGCATGCATTTGTTGGCCTCATCATTCTCCAAACATCTCCTTTCTACTTGAGCCCTTGGTATCAGCTCCTCATTTTTTGCCCTCCCTCTCCATCCCCTGCACCCTCATGGACCCTTGATAACTTATAAATTATTATTATTTTATCACGCCTTACACTGTCCAATGTCTTCCTTTACCCATTTTTCTATTGTTCATCCCCTCAGGGAGGATGTTATGTGTAGATCCTTATAATCGGTTCCCTCTTTTATCTAACCTTACCTCCACCCTCCCGGTATCACCACTCTTACCACTGGTCCTGAAGGGATCATCTACCCTGGATTCCCTATGCTTTAATTATGTTTGATTTGTTGCCATGAAAATACATCCTGCATATCAGATATTTATATTACAATTCATAACAGTAGCAAAATTATAGGTATGAAGTAGCAACAAAAATAATTTTATGGTTGGGGGTCACCACAACGTGAGGAACTATATTAAAGAGCCGCGACATTAGGAAGGTTGAGAACTGATATAGCCCATAGAAGAATGGTGGGGAGTGGGGGTGGGGCACAGCAAGAGAGCCTCCAGGTGCAGGTGATTGGGAGAGAGCCCAGCATCAGTCCAGCAGGAGGTGTTGGACCTTAAATTCCCAGGGGTGGGAAGTGAGGTGGTGAGCACCGTCTTCCCCACTCAGCAGGACAGTTGAGTGGATGCAGGGTTACAACTCAGTTTGTCTAGGGGCATGACCAAGTATTCCCAGGTCTGAGGTATCCGGGACCCTTCCTTGGGGGGTATGCCAGGCTCCAGTGGCCCTGTGTGCATCTCATGGATCCCTGGGACACCCCTCCCCACCTGCCTTCTAACTTGCGGAAGTTCTCACACCCTCCATGAACCTGCGGCAGAGACTGCAGGCTCAAGGGGTCAGCAAGTAGGCAGCTCATCATTAGGTGCAGGGACCCAGAGCCCATTACCCGCAGAGTGCAGCTGTGAGTTGAGCTTCCCAGGCTGGGGCAGTAGAATGAGCAGAATCCCACCAGGCCCCCCACTCTGACCTGCTCATGTGTCCATTGGGGGGAGGGGGCAGAGAAGGACGGAGTGGCTCTGCCGCCGTCTCTTCACTTGCAGCGTCAGGACATGGGCGGGATGGTACATTGTACTCCACCTCCACACCCTGGCACACAACCTCCCATAAGCGTCCACCTTAGTAAGTGGTCTGGAGGAGAGGAGATGCCCTGACATCTACACACACTTTCCCCAATGTACATATACATACATATCCAACACACCTGACAAATACATAAACCTCCCTTCACTCATGTTCACAGCTGACACACCTCCAACATAGAGCTAACAAATATATGTATATATATATATGCAGACAGTTCACACACGCTTTAGATACAGCTGTATGTAGATACAGATAGCTGACACAGATATCTGACATACAAAATGCAACTCGGGTTCAGAACTCCTGCTCAAATGAACCCTGCTGTTCAGTGTCCTTTTGGTGTCAGCAATTCTGTGCCACTATCCGAGCTTGTTGGCTCAGCCCCAGGTAAGACTGATAACCAGGCTCTCTAAACTGAATGTGGTTAATTTTTAAGTTTAAATTCTTAAGGACTGAACTGACAGAATTACCCAGCCACCCTCATTGTCTGGGTATTCCTTGCCAGTCCCTGGGGTGCCTTTTCACATGGTGCTGTCTTCTGCCTGCGAGAACTGTGTCTGTCTTTTCTCTGCTTCACTCAGAAAAGATTGCCCTACTTTGTTATGACCTCTTTAACTTAACTGATAACATCTTCAAGGAAAGCCCCTATTTGCCTGCAAGCTTTGGATGAGGAGTGAGCATGGGGTGGGGGCAGGGCACAGTTCATAGAAGGGCAGCACTAGAACCACAAAAAACAGGCTATATTTTGATAAGAGCCCAGACACATGGAATCCAAGTCACATAAACTCCTCAAGGACAGAAATGGTAGTAGTATTATAGAAGGAAGATGCGGGTAGAAGGGGGAGAAATGGAGACCCGATCACAATGAACAATACATAATCACACAGTAGGGAGAATTATACTAGAAATTGGGGGAGGGCTGAGTCCCGGTGGCGTAAGTGGTTGAGTGCGGGACTGTGGGCTTGGCGGTTCAAATTCAGCGGCGGCTCTCAGGAGCAGCGCTCGGTAGCTCCCATGACCACCAGAGGGCAGTGATGCCCAAAACAAAAAAATAAAGAAATCAGGGGAAGGGAGACAGCGGTCTGTGAAAGATGAAAGTAATTAGAACTTACCAAGGAGTCACGAGGTGAGTTGATACTGAGGACTCAATAGAAAGTAAATGTTTAGAAAATGATCGCAACATATGTACAAATATGCTTGATAAAGTTGACCTATGGGTTGTTATAAGAGCTGTAAATGATCTTTACAAGAAAGAAAAGAAACCATGAACCAACTAGAAAACCTTTTTTAAACCTGACTCTGTCTTGATACTGCTGGTAGAGGTGGTTGGTGCATGGTGGGCTTTGGGAGGAAAGGCCCAGGGTCTTGCTGCGGAACCCTACGTCCATCATCACAGTGACGCCCGGAAGCAAGATAGAGATGTCATGGGGGAAGGGAGGTCAGACAACATCTTCCAGTCATTTTTATGAGGATGCTCTTCGATGAACTCCTTCATCACCAAAGCTGACACTTCTGTGTGATTACACTTAAATCCTCTTTGTTGTCCCTTGGGTAAAAGAGGGATCCTAAGAGCGACTACCTCACAGGCTTGTTTTTATTTTAATAGGAAATTGCTAAGCACAGTGCCTACTACTGAATTTCTCTGGAAGTGTGTCGACTGCAAAACATGTCAAAATTGTGCTGTGTACATTACTGTTTCTGGGAGTGGTTTTCTTTAGCAAAATTAATTTCCCATTTTAGAATCGTTTTAGAAAAGTAGCCAAGACAGTACAGAGAGTTTGCATATGCCGCCTCCCCCACAGCCCCTGTTGCTAGCGCCTTACATTACAGTGGTACATTTGCTGTGACTAAGGCGTATTGAGAAGGCATATTGCTATTGACCCCATGCTACACTGGATCCCTATTTCACTAGGGCCCCACCACTCAATATTCCTTTCTCCAGTTCCAGGCTCCCATCCAGGATCCCACATCTTCCCTTCTACCTGGCCGTGGCCCTGCTGACTCTTCTCGGATATGATGGCTTCTCAGAGGTTTATCGATTTTTATCACCTTAATGGTTTTGAGGAGTACTGGTTCATATTTCATAGATGCCCCCCAATTTGGGTTCATCTGATGTTTTCCCCCTGAACACTGTAGTTAGGGCTTTAGGAAAGGATGCCACAGAAGTGAAGTACCATTCTCAGGAGACATCTCACTGGGGATGTTAGCTAAGACAGTTTGCCAGGCTTAACTGTAAAACTACTTCCTCCTGCTTCCATACTATATTCTTTGAGCAAGGCACTAAGTGCAGCTTCACATAATGGGTGGAAGTTAAAGTTTTCCTCCTCGAGGAAGAGAATCTATATAAATTATTTAGGATTTTTCTGCACACGAGATTTGTCTCTTCCTCCTATTTATCCACATACCGATCAATCATCCTGGGGCTCCATGATTGCTTTGCTCAGATTGTTCTCGTGCTTCCTGTGTCCGGGTGACAACCTCCCATCAGGTTGCCTGAGCACTTCTTACCTTCCGACATGACACATGTACCATACTCATTTTGTACAGACCTTGTCCTCTGGCAAGAACCCACCACTACTCTAACATGTCCTGGTTCTTTTTCTTTTTAATAAATATGAGTATGATTGCTAAAGAAAAATGTGTGCATAAGCAAAAATGGTGAAGAAAGCTGATAGTCCCTGGCTTTAAGTATCTGGTCTTAAAGGCTTCAAAGTAAACAAGCAGCCATCTAGCTCAGAAACAACAAAGCCCACATGGATGAAGCACAGCAGCCTGTGTAACCACGAGGTGTCAAAGGAATCAGGTATCAGGCATCAAAGAGCTAAAAATTATATCATTATAAATAAGGGGAAGTCCAGATTTGGGATCCAAAGCCCCTCCAGGGTATAGTATAGCAACGATGAAATATGCAACTTTCTTCTAGTTCTTAAATGCTCTTCCTCCTTGCCACCCCCTCCCACTGTCATGATTCCATCATAATTCTATCCTAATTCGACCCTACAAATCAGGCTACCAGAGGACGTACACTGGTGCAGAGAGGAGAGAATCCAGGATGGGCAGTCCCTTCAGGCCCCAGTGGTGAGAGAGGCAGTACTGGGAGGGCGGCGGGAAGGTGGAGTAGAAAGGGGAGCTGATTATAAAGATCTACATAGCCTCCTCCCTGGGGGATGGACAACAGGGAAGTGGGTGAAGGGAGACATCGGGCACTTTATGAAAATGACAAAATCATTTATCAATTATCAAGGGTTCATGAGGAAGGGGGGGGTGGAAAGGGAGAGGAAAATGAGCTAATACTAAGGGCTTAATAGAAAATGTTTTGAGAATGTTGATGGCAACAAGTGTACAAATGTGACTGGCAGATGAATGTATAGATTGTGATGAGTTGTATGAGCCCCCAATAAAATGATTTAAAAAAATATCAGTACCTTTAAAAAATAATGTGAGTAGACACTAATATTGGGGTATTGGGAGTGCCATTGCAATTAGAGTATCATTACTTGTAAGCCTCTCAACTGTCAGAGTAATGAAATATATGTGTGTATATTAATCTATAAGTGTGCACATCTATTATTTATGTACTGTATATAGTCAAGTATAAGCTGACCCAAATATCAACTAAGACCTACATTAAAAAATGTGCTGAGGCTGAACCCCGGTGGCGTAGTGGTTGTGCGCGGGACTGCGGCCCACTGGGACAGAGGTTCAATTCCAGCAGTGGGGCTGGGCCTCCTACTCCCACCACCGGAGAGCAGTGATGCCCCCAAAAAACCAAAAAAAAAAAAAAAAAGTGCTGAAAAATTCAGCTTCTACATGAGTATATATGGTATCCATTAATTTGTATATACACACATATATGTTAAACATGTATTCATATCAATGTCTTCAACTCTAATATCACATGATTCATTCTAACCTTCATGAAGGTTATGATAGTTAGGTTTTGTGTCAACTTGGCTGGGCCAGGATTTTCAGTAGTTTGGCAATGAAAAATCTCCCATGATGTGATCTAACTAAATGAACTCATTTCCATGATGGGATCTGCTATACCCAATCAATCAGTTATAAAATGATAACAGTGAAATACAATACCCTTACTCACTTCACAGCTCTGATACAATGAAGAAAAAGAAAGTTTTCTTGGATTGTGGCCTGCTTTCAATATACCGTATTTCAATATACTGTATAAGCTATTTTTTTTTTTTTTGGCATCACTGCTCTCCGGTGGTGGGAGTAGGAGGCCCAGCCCCACTGCTGGAGTTGAACCTCCGTCCCAGTGGGTCGCAGTCCCGCGCACAACCACTACGCCACCAGGGCTCAGCCCTGTATAAGCTATTTTAAAAAAATCATTTTATTGGAAGTTCATACAATTCATCACAACCCATTTTTCCATCCATTGTGTCAAGCACATTTGTACATCTGCTGTCCTCATCATTCTTCAAACATTTGCTTTCTTCATGAGCACTTAGTATCAGCTCCTCATTTTCCCCCTCCCTTCCCACTACCCCCCATGAACCCTTAATAACTTATAAATTATTATTTTGTCATATCTTACACCCTCCAATATTTCCCTTCACCCACCTTACTGTTGTCCATCCTTCAGAAAGGAGGTTATATGTAGATCCCTGTAATCAGCTCCCCCTTTCTACCCTACCTTCCCTCCACTGTCCCAGTTTCACCACTCTCACCACTGGTCCTGAAGGGAGCATCTGTCCTGCATTCCCTGTGTTTCTGGTTCCTATCTGTACCAGTGTACATCCTCTGGTCTAACTGGATTTGTAAAGTATAATTGGGTTCATGATAGTGGAGTGAAGGAGAAAGCATTAAAGAACTAGAGGAAAGTTGCATGTTTCATCGTTGCTACACTGCACCGTGACTAGCTCAGCTCCTCCCCGCGACCCTTCTGTAAGGGGATGGTGTCCAGTTGCCTGCAGATGGGCTTTGGGTCCCCACTCTCCCTCACTCACAATGATAGGATTTTTTGTTTTTCGATGCCTGACAATCTGATCCTATTGACGCCTTGTGATCACACAAACTGGTGTGCTTCTCCCATGTGGGCTTTGTTGCTTTTGTGGTAGATGGCCGCTTATTTACCTTCAAGTCTTTAAGACCCCAGATACTATATATAGGCACTTTTATGGGGAAAAGGAAGATAAATTTGTAGAAGGTTCCAGACTATGGTGACAATCTTATAATGTGTCAGAGATGGCCCCACAAAGAAATCAAATAATGTAGTGCCCTATAATGTAGTCCCCTAGCGTAAGGTGTGTGTGTGTGTGTGTGTGTGTCTGTCTTAATTCTGGCAATAATTAGCTCTAAGACTTAGAATAATTTACTTCACATTTTTGGATCATAGTTTCCTCATCAGTTAAATGAATATGTTAATAGATTCTCCAAAGTTACATTCAGTTATGTAATTAAATGAATATATTCTCTAATTCAATATATAACCCTTTCCTTCTTTCATTTTTTTCATTTATTAAAAATCATCCTTATCTAAAGAGAAGAAAAACATTGAAGCTTATATATAATATGTAGTGAGCAATGATATCATGAAAATGTAGAAGAGGGCAAGTCAAGTCTGGACAGACTTCAGTGTGTGGGTCAGATTTTAGACTGGAGGACTCTCCTGACACAGTAGCTTCAGAGGCTGATGAATTCAAAACCAGAAGGACACGATAAGCTGGTGACTGTACAGGTGGAATTAAAAGAAGACCACTGGTGCCTGAATCAACAGGCAGTGGGGCAGGCTGTTAGATCAAGTCCAAAGAACTAGAAATTGAAGAGCCAGGTACAGAATCCAGATCCAGAAAAAAGCAAGAAAGCTTTCCTATACTGTCCACTTACCTGAAAGACTTGTGTATAAACCAACCCAAATATCAGCCAGAACACCCAATTTTATCACAAAGCTGCATATATATATATATATATATATATATATATATATATATAATAGGGCACTAAAAGCACTCTGATGGCACAGTGAGTTAAGTTTGGGCCTCCTTAACAAAAGATTGGTGGTTCAAGCCCATTAGTCCCTCAGAGGGAGAAAGGTAATGCAGTCTGTTTTCTCAGATTATTGTTCTGGAAAGTCTGGGGAGCAGTTCTTCTCTGCCCAAAAAACCTACTTGTATAAAACAGCTATTACACAAAGTAGGGATTCTGTTTGTTTTCCCTGCTGGGGAGGGAAGACAATGTCTTAATTGCTTTGATTTCTTTGTGGGGCCATCTCTGACACATTATAAGATTGTCAGTACAGTTCGGAACCTTCTACAAGTTTATCTTACTTTCCCCCTTAAAAGTGCCTAGACAATGTCACAGTCCCCTATTTATTCCGAATCAACGAAACCCCCTGTGTTGATTGTGTAGGGCAGAGAAGAAGAGCTCCACAGGCTTTCCAGAACAGTACATCTTTGAGAAGACAGACTAATGAGGTTTTTAGTCTCCACAGTTTTCACTTTGCCCAGTGTTTTGTGAGATGAAGCAGACATTATGGCAGTTTGCTGGTTCTTTCCAAGTAGTGGGACATGACAGCCAAATGATTTTGTTCGGGGGCATCTTCTCTGAGTGAGAAACTTCTTATTATATTTACAACTTAGAGTTTTTTAGCTCTGGCTGTAGACAACTGTTAAGATTCTGAAAGAGAAATTACATCATTGGGAGTAGTATTTGCAAGGGAAAGATGAATGGTGTCCCCTTCAGAGACAACTTTTGGGGACAGCAGATGGAGAGCTAATGAGCATTGTCAGTAATGATGAAATTGTTAAGATTGAAATGGCTTTCTAATAGATCTGAGCCCAAAATTGGGTAGTAACTAATTCAAGTTTATGTTCTTAGTAGCCACTAGGGGGCAATAGCATGCAGCAGAGACTTTTCAAGTTGGATCCTCAAGATTTTAGAACTTCAAAAAGGTAGGCTTGACTGTGCTTTTTTCTTTTAAAAACCATTTTATTAGGGGCTCTTCCAGCTCCCATAACAATCCATACGTCCATTATGTCGAGCACATTTTTCCATATGTTATCATCATCCCTTTCAAAACATTTTCTTTCTACTTGAGCCCTTGGTATCAGCTCCTCATTGTTTTCCCTCCCTCCCCAACCCTCTGGCCCTCATGAATTGTTTTTTTCATATCATGTTGTCTGAGGGGGAGGGCATTAAAGGGCTAGAGGAATGGTGTTTGTTTCATCGGTGCTATCCTGCACCCTGACTGGCTTGTCCCTTCGTTATGACTCACCTGAGAGGGGATGTCCCGCAGTCTGCAGACAGACTTTGGCTCTCCGCTCGGCCCTGCTCCTCGTTCACATTGATGACTGTTTGTTGTCAGGGGAGCCAGCCTCTAGCACATCCTCGCAGGTCCGGTCGGCGCAATTGTACAGCGATAATAAATAAAGATTATAGTAAAGTCATAGAAAATATGAGAGAGAGAAATAATGGAGTCAGACCCATTCTATGGTAGCATGCTCACCTCCGCCTCCCTTGTGTGGTCCACGTGGAGGGCAGGAGGAGGAGGGGGTTTGGGAGAGGGAACGGGGAGGAAAGGGAGGTGAGAAAGGCGTTGGGAGAGGAGAGGTGACAGCTCCTTTATTCTGATCAAGGCTAATCAATCTTTTGGGGATGTGCCAGCTCCCTCATTACAGGCACTCACACGTGTCACAGCAAAGGATTGTGCTCTCAGTACCACAATAATGAGGGGGACGATATACACGATATGAAAGGAAGTTTAGGATCCCACTTATGACAAAGTGGATGGACCTGTAAGATACCTCGGGAAGAGAAATATACGTTGGTCTTTGGCTCTGCGCAAAAAAGAATGTAAGTCAAAACCTGGTTTGTGATCCAAATGAGTTTTATGAAGGTTAAAGAAGTTTCAGGTTTACATCGGCACCCAGGATATCCCTCACCCCCGTCTGCCAGCTAGGAAAACTGCTTGAGAGAGAGAGAGAGAGAGAGGAAGATGTGGTCGGCTATGGACTACATTGGGGCCACAAAGTTGGCATTTTCAATTCCTTCCTAGGGAGGTGTGGTTTATGACCCTGGTCGACCCCATTGGCTGAATTTAATTTACCTGGTTTAGGTGAGCCAATCCAGCTGTAGCACTGCTGGCTGGAAACCTGGATCTTTGAGCTTGCACAGAGTGCCATTTCTTTGCTGAGCGATAACTTTATTTTAAGGAATGCATAATGGACCCCCTTTGCCCTTCATTAGCTACCTATCAGACCCAGATTCATGATGGCAATGTAACCTTGATTGCCCTTGAGCTGGAATCTTGATTTAGCCAAACGCTTTCAGGGAAAGTGACTCATTGTCCTAGAATCAGGAGGTGAGCCCTTAATTTTTTTTTAGTATATGTGCTGCTGAAGCGAGCACAGTGAGCCCTTTCTTTTGTGGGAGAAACAATGGCATCTGGATGGCTGGAGCCTTTAGGAAGAATATTTCTAAGCGTCTGACCTCCCACCAACTGCTGGCAAACAGCTTCTAATATTTGGATAAAACTTTGGAGTAGGTAGAGTTGTGGAAAAGTCTTATATTGATCCCACAGTTTGTTTTGTGGCTTCTGATGGGTTGTGCATTGATTAAGGGCCTAGCTGCTGTATTAGGCAGGATTCTCTAGAGAAATGAAACCAGGACACATGATTTTATGTAGATATAAGATAGGCTAATCTATCAAGGAATATAACAACTAATTATTCCACACAGCAGTACAGAGGGTTCAGTTCAACTCACTTCTGTGCAACAGATGATATACTGCACGTCCTTCCAATCACGTGGACTGCCAGGCCCAAGATCAAGGAAGCATACAGCAGGTCCTCTGATCAGTAAGACAAGCAGAGTCTGGCCACAGCAAGCCGCAGGCTGCTCCCCAACAGCCAGCTAGGTGCTTAGTGAAGCAGGCCTGATGGCATATCTAACGCAAGCAATGCAAGCTGACAAGACTCCCAACCTCAAGCTCAAGCGATGCCTGTGTCTGGTGAAGCAGGTCTCAAAGGGTTCACAAGCTCTAACAGCAACATCCATGGGCTGGCCTGACCCTGAGGTAGTGCAGCTCACAGGCTGAGGCAGAGAACTAACAGCAGCAGCAGCATACAGGGCCAGCATGCTCCAATCACCAGAGAGCAAGGGATGGGGGGGGTGGGGTGGACCTTGCAGAGTCATTTATCTCCTTGCCTTCCAATCAAACTGCTACCTGGTTAATCCCACATGCTCCCATTGGCACAATAAACCTACCTATCACAGTTGACAATCAAAGAGGTTAGTGATTTGAACCCACCAGTTGCTGAGCAGGAAAAAGGCCTGGCAATCAACTCCTTCAAATATTACAACCTAGGAAACCTTAAGGGGCAGAAGTATGCACAACAGCAGTAATGGGTTCTTTAAAATAGCAAATTGGGCATATTTTAAACAGTTATTTTTCAACACTAGCTTTTCAGGATTACAAAGAAATTCTAAAATAAAATTAAGCATACATATTAAATGAATAGCATGCATTCTATTAGTATTGTGATCATTGCTTTTGAATTGAAAATCATTTCCATGTTGCTATATTACTGGAAAAAACATAAGTAGACAATGAAAACGCCTATTTCAAATCCTTGGGTTTATTTTATGAAAAAAAATAGTATAAACTGTTTCTTCCTTTTTGTAAATTCCCAAATCATTTTTATTCTCTCTAACTTCTCTATTCTCAGCCTCTTTGATTTTTGTCTTCAACTTGGTATCATCTTCTTTAATAATCTCTCACTAACAAAAGAGCCCTGGTGGTGTATTAGTTATACAGTTACTAACACAAGGCCATTGGTTCAAAACCACCAGCCACTCCATAGGAGAAAGACAAGGCTTTCTACTCCCATAAAGAGTTAGAATCTCAGAAACCACAAAGGCAGTTTTACCTTGTTCTCTAAGTTCACTACAACTTAGTGGTAGTAAGTTTCTTTTTCTTTTTATGAGTCATTGGCAAATAACAGCCATCTAGTTTACAATACAGAAGGAAGAGTTTATTAAAATGATTCAAGCTTGCCTACGGACTCTAACAGGCAGGGCTGTAGCAAATTGGAATGAGAGACTAGAAAGTCACCAGAGACCACAATTCTATTCTCTAGATTACTCTTTCCATTCAGATCACCTGTTATATGGCTCTTTCTATGCTGTTCTCACTGTAGACATTTCTTTCTTCTCTGTGTACCTGATTCAAGATTTTTACCTTGAGCTATTTATTGTATTTACTGCATTACTCCTCAATAGAGTAATATATACAGAACTGGAATGCCAGCCCAATAATGAATGTCTAACAGAAAAAAACTGATTAACTTAGTAGAAATCAGATTTTAACCTGAGGCTAATCAATTTATCTTTAAGATCTATCCATTTTGTTGCATGCATGAGTGGTTTGTTCATTTCTGTTGTTGCATAATATTCCATTGTATGGGAGTATCACATCTTTTTTTCCATTCACAGATTCATGGTTATGTGATCAAGAATCAATGATAGTGAAGGAAGAAGTCCAAGTTGCACTGAAGGCACTAGCAAAGAATAGGGTTCCAATAATTGTCAGAATACAAATTGAAATGTTTCAACAAGTTGATGAAGCCCTACAGGCACTCATTCATCTAATCCAACCAACTGGAAGAGCTCCAAATCTGTGCCCAATCCAAAAACACGGTGGACTCAAGAGAATGAAGAAATTATTGAACAATATCACTAATATTACATGGAGTAAAAAATTGCTGAAACGAGTTCAATAGTTGTAGCAATACAATGACCAGAGGTTCAGGCCAGACTTGGAAGAGGATATGTCACTGCTGACATTAGATAGATCTTGACTGAAAACAGAATAGCAGAGACATTTTTCAGTGTTTTATTGATCATATAAAGGCTTTCAGCTGCGTAGATCATAAAAAACTGTAGATCACATTGAAAATAATGGGATTTCTAGAACACTGTACATGAACCAAGAAACAGTCTTTTGAACAAGACCAGGGGATACTGAGTGGCTCAAGGTCAAGAAAGATGTGTTTCAAGGCTATATGCTTTCCCCATACTTGTTCAATCTTTGTGCTAAGTAGATAATCCTAGAAGCAGGACTGTATGAAGAAAAACTTGTCAGGATTGGACGAAAGCCTACTGTCAACCTGCAATGTGCGGATGCTTCAGTTTTGCTTGCTGAAATCACTTGCCAATGAAGATTAGGACTGCAGCCTTTGGTATGGATGACAATTCATGTGGTCAAAAAGTCACTGCTATGGAGTCAAGGCTGACTCACCACAACCCCCTGTGGGTTTCTGAGACTGTAACTATGGGAGTACAAACCCTGTCTTTCTCATGCGATGCAGCTGATGGGGATTGTGTGTGTGTGTGTGTGTGTAAAGCATACATGGAAATATACCCACTTACATATCCTTATGTTGCTGTTAAGTGCTGTTGAGTAAGGTCTGACCCTTTGTGACCCTTTATACAAAAGAATGAACTGCCACTTAGTCCTATACCATCAAAACCATCGTTGCTATGTTTGAGTCCTTTCGTTCAATAGCCATGTCAAGCCATCCTATTGAGAGTCTTCCTCTTTTTCTTTTTTTTTCAGATAGATTCTTTTTTGGGGTGGGGCATCACTGCCCTCTGGTGGTCGATGAGTCTTCCTCTTTTTCACTGACCTTCCTTTTACTGTGCCAATCATGATGCCCTTCTCCAGAGCCTTGTCCCCCACAATAACATGTCCAAAATGCATGTGATGAATTCTCATCCTTGCTTCTAACGAGTATTCTGACTGTATTCTTCCAAGCGAGTTATCTTTATTCTTCAGGGAGTCATGTTATATTCAGTATTCTTTGCCAACACCATAATTAAAATGCACCTATCCATCTTTGATCTTCCTTACTTCCTGCCCTTTTTTTCTCCCCATATGGGGAGACTGAAACTATCGTGGTTTGAGTCAGGTATACCTTAGTCCTCAAAGTGATATCTTTCATTTTCGACATTTTAAAGAAGTGTTTTGTAGCAGATTTGCACACTCATTTGATTTCTTGATAGTTGCTTCCCATGAGTATCAGTTGTAGATCCCAGTAAAATTAAATTTGTGACAACTTCAATATTTTCTTCATTTAATATGATGCTGCTTATTGGTTGTGGTGGTCATGTGCTTGATGTCAATTTCATGATTGAAAGTCTAGGTGGAGTCTAGCCTGTTACTATGGAAATTGCCCTTGAGTTGCCAGTGAGGCCTCTGTGTGGGCATGATGTGTTAGTCTGGGTAAACTAGAAAAACAAATACATAGACTCGCATATGGATATGAGGAAAAGGTTTATATACAGAAGGAATGGAACATTGAGAAAGCATCCCAATCCAGTCCAGTACAAAATCATAAGTCCGATATTAGTCTGATACTAGTTTATAATTCCTCCTTCCGACTCACGAAGTCACAGGCCAGTGGGTGCAGAATCCCGGTGCCAGCAGGGGTCTCCCCATGGCTCCTCACTTCCAGGGCTCAGGGTCCATCAACAGCATCCAGTGATGGTAGAAGCAACTTAATGCTGGCAGGGATTTCCATGTAGCTTCTCCAGCTGCAGAGGTCTGGTTCTATCAGGGTAAGGCTGTATGGCTTCTCCTCCGGCTCCTTCACCTTCTCGGATGCTACCATCTAGTCTTGTTCATAGTTTGTTGTCTCTGAGACTAACTCCCAACAGCTGGGGAGATAGCTTCTCATCTCCATCAGGGAAATAATGTGAAATTTTCCAGATGTTTCAGGAGAAAGCCAGGCCCACACAGAGGCCTCATTGGCTATTCAATGGCTATCCAGATTAACAGGCTAGACTCCACCCCTCCATCTCAGTCATGGAATTAACATAAGCACATGACCGTCACACATGGCTTTCTCCTGAGACTTCTGGGAAATCTCGCAATATTTCCCTTGTGAAGATGAGAGGCCACCTCCTCAGTTGTTGGAAGTCAGTCTCCAAAACAATGAACTACTGACAAGACAAGATGGCAGCGTTTGAGGAGCTGGAGAGCTGGAGGAGAAGCTACATGGCCTTACCTTGATGGAACCAGACCTCTGAAGCTGGAGAAGCCACATGGCCTTACCCTGATGGAACCAAACCTCTGAAGCTAGTGAAGCCACGTGGAGCCTCCTGCCAGAGATGAATTGCTTCTGCCACCACTGGATGCTGTTGATGGATCCTGAGCCCTAGAAGCGAGGAGCCATGGGGAGACCCCTGCCAGTGCTGGAATTCTGCACCCACTGGCCTGTGACTTCGTGAGTTGGAAGGAGACTTTATAGACTGGTATCAGACATATGGGCTAATATTGGACTTGGGGCCTTGAACTGGACTGGGTTGGGATACTTTCTCAATGTTCCATTCTTCTTGTATATAAACCTTACCCTTATATCAATATGCGTATCTATTAATTTGTTTCTCTGGTCTACCTGGACTAACACATCATGCAACATGTTTTTATTTATGCTGTAATTGATACTATGTAACCCACACTGACAGATATTTTACTGATTTTTTGGGGGGGCATCACCGCCCTCTGATGTGAGTGGGAGGCCCAGCCTTGCTCCTGGATTTGAACTGCCAAGCCAGTGGGCCACAGTCCCACACTCAATCACTATGCCACTGGGGATCAGCCTGACAGATATTTTAGAAATCAAACTCCATGGGGTTATTTCTTGTTTTCTCCCATTCCATATTTGTAAGTGAGATTCAACAGTGGGAACACTGGCTACTACCCATATCAACACATTTTTCTTTGTATTGAATTCTATGTTCATCTAAAATGTTTCAGAATTACTTCACTCAGACCACTACTCCACGCTCAATCTATTAAAGATTGAAAAATACTATATATTTAGTTTTCTTCCTACCCTACCAAATACTATGTTCACGTGCTATTTGAATTAGTTCTTTTTCTCAAGTAGAGATCAAGAGAGTTCCTTTGAAAGAAAATACAAGTTTTTAAAAGCTGCATTAATTTACTTTTGGTATTTATTATTTTCTTGGGGTGATTTCTCTAGAGAAACAAAACCAAATGTGTGCGTATATATGAATATATATATATATATATACACACACACATATCACACTGTCATTGAACTGATTATTTAAAACTTGAAAAAACAGTAAATTACAAGGTGACCTAAAAATTAATAAACCTCATAAAAATAAAAAATAATGTTCAGGCAGCAGCTGCCCTCTTAGCGAAATGATGAGTACATAAATAAAATGAACTAAGAACTGTAAGATAATGGAGAAAAGATACCATCAGTACCAAAACAGAAAATATAAAACTCCCCCAATACATCAAAATGATGCAATACATTCATAAGTATTTATGATTATACTGAAAGTAAATAGATGAAGTGCACCAGTCAACCAAACCAAAACCAAATTCACTGCCATTGAGCAATGTCAACTCATAGTATCCCTATAGGACAGCATCATATTGCCCCTCTGAGTTTCTGAGACTGTAATGTTATGGGAGTAGAACACCCCTCCCCCATTTTTCTCCCATGGAGTGGTTCAAACTGCTGACTTTGTGGATTGCAGCCCACAACTATACCACCAGTAGCAAATAGACTAAGAAAAAATGACCCAGCAAAGATGGGTCTACAAATGACATATCTTAGACACAAACACAAAAATAAACTAAGACTCACAGGACGAGAACATGTATCAGGCAAACAGCAACCAAAAAAAGAACTGGCATGGCAATATTAAGTTTCTTTTTTTTTTTTTTTTTGCATCACTGTCTCTGGTGGTCATGGGCACTACCTAGCGCTGCTCCTGAGAGCTGCCTCTGAATTTGAACTGCCAAACCTGCAGGCCGCAGTCCCGCATTCAACCACTTACGCCACCAGGGCTCAGCCAGCAATATTAGTTTCTAATGAAATAGACTTTAAGGCAAAAACCAGCTAAAGAGACACGATTATTGTATAATGAATAAAATAGCAGTCTAATAATAGAATACAAACATAATAAGTAGAATATTACATATCCAAAGAGCTCCGAAATATGTAAATCAAATTTGAAATGAGAAACAGACATATACATAATGTTAAGTGCTGTCAAATTGATTCTGTCTCTCTGTGTACAACAGAATGAAGCATAGCTCAACCCCAGCCACCCTCGCACTTGTTCTTATGTTTGCACTATTGTCATAGTCCCGGTGTCAATCCATCTTGTCAAAGGCCGTCCTCTTTTTCGCTGCTCCTCCCCCCCTCCCCCTACATAGCCAACCATGATGTCCTTCGACAAGGATTGGTTTCTCTTGATAGTATGTCCACAGCTGTAGTAGGAGACTTTAATACATCACACTCTATGAAAGACAAATTAACTAGGAAAAAACTCATCTAAGTTATAGAATAGTTAAGTAACATCATCCACAATTTGTCCTCACAGACATATACATAACACTCCACCCAATAGACATCATTTTCTAGAGCACACCAGACATTCTCCCAAACTGATTGTGTTAGTACACAAAGCAACTCTTAATAAATGTAAGATACTATAAAGCATCTTCTCACATCAAAATGCTATAAAATTATACCTCAATAACAGGAAGATCAAAGGAAAAAGTAAACACATTGGAACTTAAAGACACCATGTTTTAAAATTTTGTGTAATAGAAGATATTTAAAATGAAATATGATATTTCTTGAATCAAATGACAAACCATGACAAAACCTTTCAGACACAACAAAAGCAACATTAGAGGAAAATTTACAGCAATAAATGTATGCATGAAAAAAGAACCTAAATCAACACCTTAAATAAACTTCTCCAGTAATTAGAAATGGGACAGGAAGGAACCCCAAAAAACTACAAAAACAAAGGCACATATACTCACCAGAAGACAGGGAACAATAAAGATTAAAGCAAAAAATAAATGAAATGGTAAAATTAGAAATAATCAACATATCTACCGGTAGAAAAATGAAGCAAGACCCTTACCTCACTCCATGTTCTAGAATAAACTCAAGGTGGATCACAGACCTCAAAGTAAACCCCCAAACTATTAGGGCCATCAATTAGGAGATTGGGACAAAACTGAGAACAGGGGCACAGGGATTACATAGGCTATAAGAAATAGGAAAAGACACAACCACAGAGGAGGCACTAATAGACAAGTGGAATATACTAAAGATAAAACACCTGTGCATATTGAAAGAATTCACCAACAGAGTAATAAGAGAGCAGATGGATTGGGAAACCATCTTTAGGAATGACAAATCAGATAAAGGCCTTATTA
The DNA here is from genome assembly GCA_004026705.1 of Nesogale talazaci. Taxonomy (NCBI): domain Eukaryota; kingdom Metazoa; phylum Chordata; class Mammalia; order Afrosoricida; family Tenrecidae; genus Nesogale; species Nesogale talazaci. The sequence goes on along the minus strand of PVJH01011493.1, from coordinate 5,478 downwards.
TTAAAATCTACAATACCCTGATGGCTTCCAAAAAGAGCAAAACTAACTGCCCACTGAGAAGGTGGGCAAAGAAACTGAACAGAAGTTTCACATAGGCAGAAATAAGAATGGCCAATAAACATATGAGAAAATGTTCTCAATCATTAGCCATAAGAGAAATACAAATCAAAACAACAACGAGATACCACCTAACACCCTTAAGGATAAGGGTTCAATTAAAAAAATTAGAACAAGTGTTGGAGAGACTGTGGGGAGTTAGGGATTCTTATCCACTGCTGGTGGACCTGTAGGTATGTACAGCCACTATGGAAATCAATTTGGCAATATCTAAAACAGATTGAAATTGAGCTATAATACGACCCAGCCATTCCCCTACTGGAGATATACCCAGAATAGGCAAGCAGCAAACCACAGCCAGACATCTGTACACCAATGTTCATTGCGACACAGTTCACAATTGCAAGAAGTTGGAAACATCCAAATTCCCATCAACTGATGAATGGATTAAAAAGCTGTGGTCCATACATACAATGAAGTACTATGCATCACTGAAAAGTAGTGATGAATGCATGAAGCACATCAACCAATGGGAAGAACGGGAGGAAATTATACTAAGTGAAGTAAGCCAACCTCAAAAAAACATGTACAACATGAGCCCACTGAGTTAAGCTTAAAAAATGCAAAAGGGGCATAGGGAATAAAGCTACTGTATAAGAAATTTCTGGGGGGAGGCTCAGATAGTATGGCAGTGGTTAGACCAAATCCAGGGCTACATATGGTAGCCAACAGTGGTGGGGGTGCGGGGAGATAGTGATGTGTAGAGTGGGAATGGGGTACTAATCCACCCAACGGGAGTGTATTACTATGTCTCCAAAGGGAAAGAAGGACCCAACTTAAACCCCGTGACCCAGGATGTGAATGCAGCATGACAGCATGAAGCAGGAACCAGTGGAGGGTCTGAGGGCCCAACCCCAATCCCAAGTATGTGGACAGCAACTTTCTCTCCAGGGGAGTTTGCTTTGGAGGTCAGCACTGAAGCTGCAGTTTGGGGAGTGAGATATGCCTGATCACAGCACACGAGAACAAATGAAGGGGGAGGAAGAGAGAATGGATTGTATTCTGGCCCAGCGAGCCTTGAGGACCATATTCCCACTCAGAACAGCCAATGCACAGGGAGGACCATATGGTCGGCCCCACTATGAATCAAGGCACCCCTTGCTGACACAAGGCCCTACAGGGACAGCAATGGAGAGACTGGGTCAGGATTGTACCATATGACCCAAGCACACCATGACAAAACACGAAGGGTGTGCAACAGAACATGGCGTTCCCGAGGGAGTGCCAAGGATATACTTTGGGGCCAGGGAATGGCACCCCATTGAACTCAACTGTGAGTCACTCCTGGAAGTCAATGAACAGACCTTGAACTATTTACAGGTTTTTATTTTGTTTTTGTTTTATATATATATATATATATGTGTGTGTGTGTGTATATATATGTATATGTATATATATACGACAAGGGTGTTTTTTGTTTGTCATTGTTATCATTGTTTTATTTCCTTCGGTTGCTTCATCTTAGGATACCTGTTTTTCTAGTACATATTGTTATCTCTGGAGGTCTATCTATATAAGATAGACTTGATGAAGAGTCTGGAGGAGAAAATAACAGGACTGATGGTTCTGGGGGTGTTGACCAACTTAGGGATAAGGGAACAACAAGGAATTCAAATCAGTGAGAGAGGTCTGATAGGCATTGAACAAGAATAAAGCAGTAGAGAGAAAATACTGAAATCCCAATGGAGGCTGAGCATGATAGTGGGACAAGAGGAAAGTAAAAGAAAATAGAGTAAAGAACTGGGTGGTAAAAGGCATTTATAGAGGTCTAAATACAGGCATGTACATAGGTGAATATATTTATATATGATAATGGGGAAATAGATCTATGTGCATAAACTTATAGGGTTAGTATTAAGATGGCAGATAGGCATTGGCCCTCCACTCAAGTACTTCCTGAATGCAAGAGCACTTTGTTCTATTAAATTGGCATTCCATGATGCTCACCTTCCCAACACAATCACTGAAGACAAATGTGTGCATAATCAAAAGTGGCGAAGAAAGCTGATGTTTCCCGGCTATCAAAAGATGTAGCATCTGGAATCTTAAAGACCTGTAAGTAAACAAGCAGCCATGTAGATCAAAAGCAACAAAACCCACATAGACGAAACACATCAGTTTGTGTGACCATGAGATGTCAAAGGGATCAGTAATCAGGCTTCAAGGACTAAAAATCATATTGCGTGCCTACCTTCCTGATATGATTGCTGACAAAAATGTGTGCATAAGCAAATATGATAAAGTAAGGTGATGGTGGCTATCAAAAGATTAGTGCCTGGGGTCTTAAAGGCTTGAAAGTGAAAAAGCAGCCTTCTAGCTCAGGAGCAACAGAGCTGACGACGAGGTGTTGAAGAGATCAGGTATCAGGCATCAGAGAATGAAAAATTATATCATTATAGATGAAGGGGAGTACAGATTGGGGACCCAAAATCCATCAATAGGTAAAACGACAGCCCCTCACAGAGGGCTTGTAGGGAGGAGATGACCTAGTCAAGGAACAGTGTAGCAACAATGAAATATGCAACTTTCCTCTTGTTCTTAAATGCTTCCTCCCCTCTCCCCCATCATGATCTCAATGTTACCTTACAAATCCAGCTAGACCAGGGATGTACACTGGAGATGGAAACAGGGGTAATTCAGGACAGATGATCCTTTCGGGACCAGGGGTGAGAGCGGTGATGCCAGGAGGGTGGAGGGAAGGTGGAATGGAAAGGGGGAGTCTATTGCACGGATCTATTGACCTCCTCTCTGGGGTACAGACAATGGGGAAGTGGGTGAAAGGACACATTAGAGAGTGTATGATGACAAAATAATAACAATTCGTAAATTGTTAAGGGTTCATGGGGGAGGGGCAGTGGGACAGGAGGGGAAACATGGGGAGCTGATATCAGGAGCCTAGGTAGAAGGAGGATGTTTCAAGAATGATGATGGCAACAAACATGCAAATGTGGTCTGCATACAATGGACATATGTATTGATCATGATAGGAGTTGTATGAGCCCTTAATAAAATGATTTATTAAAAAAGTAAACATTTACAACAACAAAAAAAGAAATAATCAGCAAAAAGAGGCTCATTGAGAGGATTAATAAAATTGACAGACCACTGGCAAATTTAACAAAGGAAAAGAGTGAGGACCTGTGAATAATAAATTAAATAGGCAATGTCACAACAGAACAAATGGCAATAAAGTATATTCTAAAAAACTTGAAAACGTAAGCGATGTGGACATATTTCTAGGAATAAACTACCTACTCAAACTGACACAATTTGAAGTAGAAAATTTGAACAGATTCATCACAAAATAAATGAAAAAAGTCATAAAAAAAACTTCCATCAACACCAAAAGAGTTTTAGCCCAGACAATGTCACTGGTGAATTCGACAAATATTCAGGGGAAAGCTGGCACAAATTCTACTCGAACTATTTCAGGACATAGAAAAGAATGGACAACCCCCAATCTCCCTCTGGAAAGCAAACATAGTTCTGGTGCCTGGACTAGACAAATTTTCTAAAAAATTAAACTATATTACAATAATCCTGATAAACAAAGACATAAAAGTGCTCAAACCAGTGATGCCAAAAAAAAAAGTGATGCCAAAAAAAAAGTGTTCGAACCATTTAGGGTGCTGTATAGCACTGATAAAACATACAACTTTTCTCTATTTCTTTAATGCTTTCCCCCCACTACCATGACCCCAATTTTATCTTACAAATCTGGCTAAACCAGAGGATATACACTGGTACAGGTAAGAGCGGAAAACAGGAAATACTGGACAGATTGTCTCTTCAGGACTAATAATGAGAGTAGCAATACCAGGGGGGAAAGGGGAAGGTGAGGTAGAAAGGAGGAACCAATCACAATGATCTACAAATAACTCCATCCCTGAGGAACAGACAACAGAAAAGTGAGTAAAGGGGTGGGGGAAAGTGGATAAAAGGAGACATCAGACAGTGTAAGACAAGAGAAAGTGACAATTTATAAATTGTCAAGGGTTCATGAGGAAGAGGGAGTGGGAGCGAGGGGAGAAATGAAGAGCTGATACCAAGGGCTTAGGTAGAAAGAAAATGTCAAGAATTTTTATGGCAAAAAATATACAAATGTGCTTGAAACGATGGATGTATAGATTGTGATAAGAGTTTATGAGCCCTCAATAAGATGATTTTTTGTTGAAACAGAATGATGCACTACAATTAAGAACACACAGAACAATGGAACAGAATTGAGACCCCAGAAATAAACCTATCTATCTATGGACAGCTAAATTTGGAAAATGGGTCTAAAAATATTAAATGGGAAAGAGATGGTTTCTTAAACAATTTTTTTAAAAACCTCATGGCCATTGAATCACCTCTGACTTATGGCAACCCTATTGGGCAGGGTAGACTGTCACTTTTAGAGACCCTAACTGTTTATGAGAATAAAAACATTCATCTTTCTCCCAAGGAGTAACTGGTCTTTTCAAGCTGCTAATCTTGTGGTTGGCAGTCCAATATTTAAGCAGAGCAAAATTGGATATTCATTTACAGAAAAATGTAATGGCATCCATATCTCTCATCATATAAAAAAAAAACCTTAACTTAAGTTTGGTCAAAGACCTACATGTAAAAGCCTAGACTATAAAAACAAATAGGGACAAGCTTAGGATTCCGAATGCAAGGAATAAATACACTACAAAACATAAATAGACACACACAACAACCAAAGACAAATCAGATGACTGGGTTGATCTTCAAATCAGACATTTATATGTACCAAAAGACTCCACCAAATGGTGGAAAGAGAACCCACAGACAGGGGGCAATATTTCAGGTAGTGGCATACCGGCTGTGTTAGTCCAGGTAGACTAGAGAAACAAATTCATAGAAATGCATATGGATATAATAAGGGAAAGATTTATATACAAGAGGAATGGAACATTGAGAAAACATCTCAACCCAGTCCAGTCCAAGGTCATATTAGCTCATATGTCCAATACCAGTCTATAAAGTCTCCTTCCAACTCATGAAGCATGTGCAATGACACCAGGACAATCACCGGGCAGTGGGTGCAGAATCTTGTGTATCCAGTGGCAGTAGAAGCATCCCAGCACTGGCAGGGGTCTCCCTATGGCTCCTTGTTTCCAGTGCTCAGGGTCCATCAGCAGTATCCATTGGCGGTAGAAGAATCTTAGTGATGGCAGGGGTTTCTCTGTGGCTTCTCCAGCCCCAGAGGTCTGGTTCCATCAGGGCAAGCCTTTGTGGCTTCTCCTCTGACTCCTCCACTCTCCAGGAATCAGGATCGATCAGCAGGCTGTATTCTCATCTTGTCAGTAATTCTTTTTCTAGGAACTCAGTCAAGTCTCTTTTCTTTCTTTTTTT
>PVJH01011492.1:57353-68772 GCA_004026705.1 Nesogale talazaci | reverse complement strand
CAAGGGTGGTCAGTGTAAGCTATGGAAATAACCAATCACCAGGACACACACACACACAGCAGGAGGACGAACGACAGACTGGGGCAAGGGTGGTCAGTGTAAGCTATGGAAATAACCAATCACCAGGACACACACACACACAGCAGGAGGACGAACGACAGACTGGGGCAAGGGTGGTCAGTGTAAGCTATGGAAATAATATATCAAGGCTCATGATGGGAGCAGGGAAGGAAAGGAGAGGAGCTGATACCTAGGGCTCAGATAGAAAGCAAATGTTTAGAAAATAATGATGGCAGGGGCTGGCCCCGGTGGCGTAGTGGTTGTGTGTGGGACTGCGGCCCACTGGGATGGAGGTTCAATTCCAGCAGCGGCTCCACAGGAGCAAAGGCTCGGCCTCCTACTCCCACCACCCGGACAGTGATGCCCTAAAAAAAAAAAAAAAAATTGACGTGTGGGTTGTTATAAGACTCCCCAATAGAACGATCTTTTAATTGGAAAGAAAGAAGACATGTGGGGCTGAGCCCCGGTGGCGTAGTGGTTGTGCGCGGGACTGCAGCCCACTGGGATGGAGGTTTAATTCCAGCAGTGGGGCTGGGCCTCCTACTCCCACCACCGGACAGCAGTGATGCCCACAAAAAAAAGAAAAAAAAAGAAGACGTGTGCCCTCAAAACCCCTCAGGAGGGCACCGTGAGGGAGAAGCCAGAAGGCGACAATGGGCCGGTCGCCTCCCGGGATCCCAGGCATGGGCGGCTGTGTACCCCTCATAGCTGGTGGAGAAGAAGAAAACACAACTGAGGCATCTTAAGACTCACGGCCACCCCGTGGGGTGAGGTCAAAGTCGAACTGTGCACAGGCCTTCCAGTGGCTGGTCAACACCAGACGCTCCCTGGGTGTCTTCCCGCCCCCCACTTGACAGCCCAGCATGTAAACATGCACAGCACCTGGAGACGACCCAGCCAAAGCCCATTCCAACCCTACACGGGGCTCCCGAGACTGAATCTAGAAACAGACGGCCTTCTCTTTCTCCCTCAGAGCGGCTGATGGGCTTGGACTGCTGACCTTGTGCTACCAGCCCAGTACCGAACCCCCAGCACCACCAGGGCTTCTTCACAGAAGAGGAGGCCAGACCGCGTGACTCAACACTGGCCTCGGGTGGAAGCTTCAGGTCTGCGGGCAGTTGTGGGCGAGATGAACCCAAGGCCCGATGTCATGAGGCTGCTCACCATCTGAGACCTTGGGAAGAAAGGTGTGGTGCGATCCTTCCCCATAAAGATGATGGCCCAGAAAATCGCATGGGGTCGGTCCTACCCTGTCACGATGGTGGCCACGAGCTGGCAAGCCAAGTCTGCCCACCTCCAGCAGCCTCTGCTCGGGTCCTCGTGAGCAGCCCCGCCGGCTCTCTCCCCCAGCCCTGGGCTTTCACAGCTGCCAGGCTCTCTGTAGAGCTCCACGCTGACTCCAGTTCTGCCTGAAGGCAGCCCTCCCTCCCTCAAGGACAAGCATCAGCATGGTACAGAAGCATCTGGACTGCAGGTGCCAACTGCCCCCAAGAAGCAATTCCAGAAGACGCATGTAGAGTGTCCTTTCCAGGGAGATGTCTAGGATTTGTGAGATTCCAGCATGTCTGGGCTCAGAGGAGGGCCCTAGGATGAGTGTCGGCTGGGGCCAACAGGCCTCGGACTAAGCCAGAAACGAATTGATTGTTGTAAGCAGATTCAAGTCTGGGTCGAGGCCCCAGCTTTGCCTTAGTGCGTTGAAGCTAAAACTGAAATTCCTTCGCACAGACGGCTGGCTCTTTCGATTCCGACTGGTGGCCACCCTACAGGGCAGAGTGGAGAGGGTGGCATGGAACCTCCCCTGGGGCGTCTGAGCAGGAAGCCTCGTCTTTCTCCCATGGGCAGCTGGTAGGTTTGAACTGCCAGCCTTTCAATGAGCAGCCCGCCAACAAGCTGTTGCACCACTTCCTCCCCCATCTAAACGCTGCCGTGAAGTCAGCCCGCTCCTATGACCCTACAGGTCTGCTGGCACGGGCCCTGTGGGCTCCCAAGACGGCAACTTTACAGGAGCAACAGCCTCTTCTCTCGCCTAAGCAGGCACCTGGTGCTTTCAAAATGCTGGTCTTTCGGACTGCAGCCCCCTCCCCCCTGTGCGAGTGTATGGGGTGCCCCTGAGTCGTGTGGCTGGGCATATGTGGGTGCATGCAGACAGGGCAGGCCTCCCCGTCCCAGGCCATCAGGATGGTGGATCTACTGCTGGATCCGACCAGGCTGTGCACACAAGCCACGTAGTACCATTGAAAACCATCCTTATTTACGACTGGCACGCTAGACGCTACACGAACAGACTGCTTATGGAATGCAACAACGTAAATAACAGGACAGATCTGTGAGAGGGCCGCAGCATGAGGGAGATTGAGAACCACTGTCCTGCACAGATCTGCTTGTTCTTTTGAGAGTCCACGGCGCTCTCTACCCTCGTCAGCACCACAAATCTGAGATGCTCTTAGAATGCAACCAGGATGGCGCTCCAGAGAACTCTGCTCACAGGCGAATCCTATCCGTGTCTGCCCCCCTTTCCTGACAGGCCCGTGCAGGACCAAGGTCATCTGGGGGGAGTGTGAGACCCTGGCTAGAGGAGTCACGTGAATCTTTCACTGTCCCTGCAGTAGCTGCTACAGTCAGCCGGCAGAGTGTTTGCCCCCGAGCTCCCCAGGCGACTCACCTTTGCCCACCTTCCAGAAGGCCCACAGGCATGACCTGGCAGGATCCAGGGGAGGCGCTGCTATTTTTCCTGACTCTGCCTGATAGGCAAGCGGATAGGCATGGCCTGGGGACTGGTCCCCTTATCTTGGTGTGGCTTTCCCACTGAGGAGAGCTGCAAGGGAGAGATTGGTGACGCTCAGAGATTGGGCCTCGGCCATGCACCTATTTCTAAACCCTGAAGAATCCCTCTTGGGGTGGGCTGGCATAACCCAGAATGGCAGAAGTGCTCTCCGGGAAGCAGCAGAGCAGAAGGGGGAAGAAGAGGTGAAGTCTGAGTTGGCAGGTTGGAATTCCAGATGTCCTTGTCTTCTCCTTCCTCATATTACTCAAAATAAAAACTCCAGTCCTTGAAAAGCCCTCTAAGCACCCTTCCTCTCTGACCTGTCTCTGTGGCTCCTCTTGCCCTCCCTTCTGCTGCCATAGCAGTGTCCTTGCTGGCCTGGGATGAGCCAGGCACCCTGCCACCAAAGACTTTATGTGTCACTGTCCTTCTGCCTCCCACACGCTTTCTGTCACCTCTGTGACCCTCTGCCCAAATGCATAGGACTTTTCCTGACATCCAACTTAAAATAGTGACATCTACTGCCCCCTAGGCAGCTCTCCCGCTTTAGTTTTTGTTCTGTTGAATCATCTTTGAATAATATATTACAATATTTGCTTCTTTGATTTTTTTGGGTCCATTTCTTGTTTTCCTCACTTGGATGTAACGTAGACTTTTTTAAATCTGTTTGGCTCACTGCTGTATCCCAAGTATTTAGGAAAATGCCTGGTATCTAGTAGGCAATTAATATATGTGTTTGTTGAGTCTTTAGCACTGTTTAAAACATAGTTGAAAAGCAGGGAGGGGGGATGGAAACGAATTCTTGTTCACAAGGAGTACCCAGTTATCTGGAAAGACAAAACTAATACACTATAAAACCATGAGTACCCCAGAGACGTTTCAAATTATTAAACATTTTTAATATGTTTGCTTTTCCCTCTATAAGATGAATACATACTGAAGAGGGACTGACAGGCTAGAACAGCCATCTAAGGCCCAGCAAACTATTGGTCTCTCTCTGAGGAAGCGGGGGAACGTGAAGAGAAGACATTTGGGAACAGGTGGTATTCAGGACCCCTCAAACCTCAGCTTTCAGGACTCAGATCAGGAGAGCCGGAGGGCACCCAGCAAACACTACTCACCGCTTGGAAAGTGATCCCATGAGAAGGCTTTAGAGCGGAGAACACCGTGGAGCAAAACGCAAAATCAAAGAAGAGATCTGGTCCACTGGCCAGAGAGGCAGTGGAGCCAGGAAGACCATGGCCTTCAGTCGACCTTCAGGCCTGGGACTCAGAGTTTTCAGCCCAATAAGAGACATGTCTAGAAGGTCAACAACACAAGGGAGCACCCAGTCCTCAGAATAACCAACGATGTGAGACCCAGCCTCTGCCCCAGGACGTAGTTCAGGAAGAGGGAGGGCGAGGAAAGAGGAGGACATTGGACGTGGACAACACAGCCCACTCACCGATGTCGTTCATCTGCACAAATCAGCTGATCATGCACTTTCGTCTATGGCCCGGCCTTCCCTGTGCAGTTCCAGACTTTTCTTTCCTGGGCTGTGTTTTCAATTCTTTCTTCTCTTTTTGTACTCTTTTCTTTGTGATCTTTATTCTGTCCCATTGATTTAGAGTGTATTGTTTGATGGGAATGGGCCTGTAGCAAAGGTGTTGCGTCACAGGTGAAGGGCCACATCCGCCCAAGCAGAGGTCCGATCGGAGACTGGAGCAGGCTGCTTGCGTGAAAAGGAGGCTTCTGAGAGCAAGAGCGGTGGTATTAACCCTGCCAATGGTCCTAGTGCCTTGACATGTTTCAGTCCAGGCAAATGGCCCCCAAACACCCCTCTGTCAGCCGCCAGTGTTCTCTGAGGGTCACCATGCAACACGTTCCAAGGGAGGAGGTTGGGAGGAGAGTGAGTCAGGGTGTCCTGGAAGGGCTTTACAAGGACCACACCGAAGGGGTGCCGGCTTCCATGTAGCCAAGTAGGAAGGACCCAATCTGCCGTCCGCGACATTCACCAGGAACTGGGCTCTGAAGTGCTGCTGGCCCCTGGGACTTCATGCGAGGAGTTCTTTGGTCGTCACTGCCAGATGCCTCTCTACCTCGGCCACTGTGTCCTCGGCCATTTCTCTGTGAGCCTAATGGTGTCCTCCGAGGCCTTGTCCTTAGATCTGTTGAGCTTATGCACTGCGCTGGGACAAACCTTCCTTAAAGAGTCTTTGGCCTGGTTGATGCTCTGCTTGGCCTGTTTCCCCTGCCTTTCCCTGGGTTCCCTGCTTACTTTGGGAATGGGCACCCGGATTAGCGGCCCTTTCACTTCTGGGCGACAGCTGTGCACTCTGGGCAGTTGGTCATGTTCCAAAGCAGCTGTGGAGATCTGACCAATCTGGCTTAAAGCAAGCTGCCCATCAGCAGTTACCACAGTGGATATGCTCGAGAAATACCGGTGATGTTCTTATACTCAGAATCTTGTTGAAATTATCTTTATTTGGGGTGAGGGGGTGAGCATCACTGGTGTTCCCTGGTGGGAGTGGGAGGCCCAGCCTTGCTCCTGGAGAGCTGCTGCTGGATTTGAACTGCTGAGCCAGTGGGCTGCAGTCCCACACTCAATCACTACGCCACCAGAGCTCAGCTGAAATTATCTTTTAGTGCTTCCATCACTGATTGATGAGATCTCCAAGCAAGGCTCTTCTAGTATTCACTCTGGGTTGAGGCTGCCCTTTCCCTTTGGCTTTGGCTTTCTGGGTAGCAGAATGGCGAACTGGCAGAGCTGTACAGGCCAGGTGTTGCCCTTGGTCATTTTGTCTTCCACTCGCTGGCTTCAGGGGCACATCTATAACAGGGCCGCAAGGGAGTTAGTTGCAAAAGGCAAGTTGGGCCAAGTGGGAACACCTTAATCCTAAGACCGTGACTGCAGACAGTCCCTGTCAGCATCCAACACTCTGACCCGGGTACTCGGGAAATGCTCGTGGGAATGGCGGCCTCAGTTCTATGCTGCTGGCTACACTGATGGTAATACCAATGTTGTCAGGGACCCACCTTGTTCTCAGGCGCACTCTGGTCACACTTCTTGCAAGACAGACTTGTTTGTTCTTTTGGCAGTCTATGGTATTCTCGACATTCTTTGTCAGCCCCATCATTCAAATTCGTCGATTCCTCTTCCGGTTCCTTATTCGATATCCACCTTTCATGTCATAGACAACTGGAAACACCTTGGCTTGGGTTAGGCACAGCCCCGTCCTTGCTTCTCCATACTTTGAAGAGGTCTTGTGCAGCTGACTCTCCCAGTGCAAGATGCTGCTTGCTGTCCTGACTGCTGCTCCTGTGAGCATTGTCTGTGGATCGAAACAAGATGAAACTCTTGACCTCAATCTTTTATCATGATGCTTCCTGTGGCGACGGTGTGAGGATTCGGGGCTTCTTCACACTGAGCCTTCGTCCATGCCGAAGGCTGCCATCCGTGATCTTCATCAGCAAGGGCTTCATCAGCAAGCCCTCCTCACTGTCAGCATGCAGTGCTTGCGCCACCTGCATAGCCCAGTTGCAATGAGTCTTCCTCCAATCCTGATGCCCCATTCTCTGTCCTATAATGCACCTCCTCTGGTCACTGGCTCAGCACACAGACTGAAAGTCAACTTGATGTCAGGCAGTGTGATTTCCGTTTGCTCACTGAGCTGAAATAACCATAGTAAAACTTAGATGTATGTCTTCACTTCTGTTTTTTATTATCTTCCAACAGTTTTATTAGCACCTGCTTCCCATATCCCATAATTGAACGATTCAGTCATTCACTCATATCTAGGGGAGGTGTACAATCACTACCACGTCTATTTTAGAGCCTTCCCGCCCAGCCCCCCATCGTCGTATCACCTTTAAACTAGTGCAGCCATGATCAGTTCTAGTGCTCTCTCCTGCCTTCATTGTTTACTTCCCAAATGCTATTCCCCTCCATATCATCAAGCACCCCCTACCCCTACGTTCCCTATAACCCCTGTATCAGTTTTTATCATCACACCTCCATTCCTCCTGTGCGTCACAACTGGGAAACCCAGCAGAAAACAGCGCAAGACAAACTGCACCAAGGCCGGGCGCTCAATATGTTGGTCATAGTCTGTTGCAATGCAATGGAGTCTGTTGCCTGGCATTAAAAAAACAGATGTAGGGCTGAGCCCCGGCGGCGTCGTGGTTGTGCGCGGGTCTGCGGCCCACTGGGACGGAGGTTCAATTCCAGCAGCGGCTCCACAGGAGCAAAGGCTGGGCCTCCTACTCCAGAGGGCAGTGATGCCACCCCAAAAACAAGCAAACAAAAAAATAGATGTAAGCCTGTCATCAGTCACTTAACTGATGTACAGAACAGCCAATCAGATGCAATCTTAGGTGTCAAACTGCATGCACAAACAACTGTGCTTAGAGCAGCAAAACTGATAAGCTTTAAGCCTCTTTTTAATTTTTATTTTAAACCTCGGCAATTTTTAAACCTTGGAATTTTCCTCTCTTAAACATAAGAAAGGGTATTAAAATGAGTGGGGGAACTAGACCAAGTAAGAAGACAAAACCGTATCACTTTCTTACGGAATGGGAGGTTTTGACACTACAAGCCGACATTCAGCTGACATCCAGAGCACAGGAACAGTTCTGGAACCTACACGCAGAGGGAAAATACCCAAACATGAGAAAATGAGCTGCTCCCTTAACTGTATTATTCAGCTTCACTTTTTTATGTGAGCCAACCTTTTCCCACATAAAGATCACTAATTCGAACTACCGTTCCACCATGACTAATGATTATTTGGAAGTGTGTTTGAGGCTGGCTATCAGCACCTACTGTCCAGACTATGCATCCCTGGCTCGTTCCATTCAGTGCAAGTTTTCAGAGTAAACTCAGGTCATGACAAAACATGTACATAGTTAATTGTGTTTTGTAATATGAACTCGTGGTTATGCAAGGTACATAAACATACATTGTACATATTTAGAATTCTCAATGCATTTATGAATAAATATAATTAATCAATCAATAAAAAAATCTATGTTTTGCATTTTTGTAGTTGGTAGGTCATTTTGAGTTGGTCATTTTATAAGTAGCTTGCATGCTGAAAAGGGCGAGCACCTCCGCTCTAAGGTGATACATAGAAGATCTTATTAGCATAAAGATGGAAATGCAAGTAATACATAAGAGGGAGAAGACCCCACCGACAGTCAAAAACTCAGAGAAGAATTTTCTGTCACGGGACAGACGGCTAAGGAAAACTTGCACCCAGTGCAGATTTAGGTCGTGTGTGTAGGGAGGACAACGGGCCTCCCGTAGTGAGGATTACAATGGCCTCTGCCTCATAGTGAGGCTGTTCAAGACTCTTACCTGCGGCTAGAGTGGATCGGCCAGTGGCTTGGTCTGACCAGATACTCTGCAGATGTTTGGGACTTCCACGGTCCTCCAAAGATCCACCAGGCCTGCTCCAAGCACCCAGCAGGGTCACTAGGGGAGACCATCACTTCCTCCATCCACCCCCATCCCAGCATGCCTTGTCACCTTCATCTCATCTCCCCACAAACTTTGTAAAACCTCCTTCTGTCCAGCATGTCATTTGGAGATGCCAACCTCCCATGCCAGCCCGACTCCCAAGTCTCTTCCATCTGGGAGCGCCCATTTCCCCCCTTCCTGCTTCTCCTAACACCTGGAATGTGGCAGTGGGACCCTCCAATCCCACTTTGATGTGAAAAGCAACTCAGGCAGCTCCTTTTAGAAATCATCAATATGAGACCACTCACGCACCCATATGCGATCATGACATCACAGTTGTAGGTGGTACCGAAGCGGGAATGGAACCATGAGTGGGATCTGTACACCCGGCTAGATGTACAAGGTTAATTCTCCCAGGAAAGCTTGTAGAGTTGGTTCTGGGGCTTTCCAGCCAAGATAGGACATGAGTCATGGTCATGCAGATCCTGTGCCCCAAATTCCATCCATGGAATGCCCAGGCATTTCCCTAAGGAGGGTGCCACCACTCCCGGGACTGTAGGGGAGTGGCAGGAATGTTCTGTCTAATAACACACTGCCGGAGGGCAAGGCTTCTGGAATTGCCGTCAAGGATCAGAAGGAATTCAACAGTGTCAGTCTTTGTGAAGACTCAAACATGGACTTAGTAAATTGCTCTGAGTTTAATCTCTAATACAGCAGGACACACAGCCACTACAGAAGGACAAGCAGACCATTGGGTGTCTCAGTGGTAATAAGTTGCCACACATGAGTGGTTTAACGAATAGGATGTTTAGGAATCTTGACGTTCATACTCAGGCACCAGTTCTATTGTCCCCTTCTGACAAATGCAGGCCCGCATGCTCCCTGGAGACCGACCTGCATCCTGGCATCCATCTTCTGGGTTTGGAGGTGATGGGTGCAGGGACCCCACGTCTTTCTGGGTAATCCTTAGATCCCTTCCTCTCTACTTAACTTTCTTTCAAACTGTCTGCTTATGAGCTCAAAACGATCACCCTGGCTGCACTCAAGCTGTTCTGACTCAGCTAGAACCTGTCCCTTGGGGTTTCTGAGACCAGATCTTCATGGCAGTAGTTGGCCTCATCTGTCTCTCTCAGCACGGTGGGTAGTTTTGAACCTCAGACCTCATGGTTGGCAGCTCGGTGTGAAGCCCAATGACCCCCCAGGGCTCCCTCTTGTCAGATAAATGTGTAATATAAAAGGCAGGTCACATCCAGGGAAGCTTCCCTTACAGCTGCATGGGGGCGGTGACTTGAATAGGGTGGGACTCAAGTAAGGGTGAGTCCTTACTGCCCTTACCCACCTCCTCCTGCCCTTACCTGCCTCCTCACCCACCCTCCCCTACCCATCCTCAGACGGAGTGAGCCGTCACCACGCAGTCCTGGGGACCATGGCCTCACCGGGCTAGCGCTTATTTGAAGAGACACAATTCGAACCAGGACCTCCCGGCGCATATGACATGGTGCAACTTGAAACATGAAGGCCACAGGAAAAAAGCCCATCCCCAAAGTGGCCTGATCTCCTACGAAACACCTAGAGCAGCGATGCACAGCGATGCAGGTTCTCTGCGGCTACAAAGGTTACTGAGGGCAGAGGGAGAGAGGAGGGGGTGATGGGGCGTTGCCTCCTCGGTCCATTTCGGTTATTGTTTGCCCTGTTTTAGCCACGCAGACCAGTATTTAGATGGGTGGGGTATGGAATCTAGAGGGGTTTTGTTTTGTTTTTTACGTATTTTTAGGTATGTTTTATTTGCATTCTTGTTTCTTAATCATTTTGTTGGGGGCTCATACAACTCTCATCGCAATCTATACATCCATCCACTATGTCAGGCACAGGTGCACATTGTTGTCCTCATCATTCTCAGAACATTTGCTCTCTACTTCAGTCCTCGGTATCAGCTCCTCCTCTTTACCTCTCCCTCCCCTCCCTCTCCTACCTCAGGAACCCTTGATAATTTATCAATTATTTTGTCATAGTTTATACTGTCTTCCTTCATCCACTTTTCTGTTGTCTGTCCCCCAGAGAAGAGGTTTTATACAGATCTTTGTAATTGGTTCCCCCCTTTCTACTTCACCATCCCTCCACCCTCCCAGTATCACCACTCTCAGCACTGGTCCTGAAGGGATCGTCTGTCCTGGATTCCCTGTGTCTTCAGTTCCTATCTGTACATCCTCTGGTTTAACCAGATTTGAAAGGTAGATTTGGGATCATGATAGTGAGGGGCAGTGGGGGAGAAGCATTGAAGAACTAGAGGAAAGTTTTATGTTTTATCATTGCTACACTGCACCCTGACCGGCTCATCTCCTTCCCACAGTCCTTCTGTGAGAGAATGTCCAGTTGACTACAGATGGGGTTTGGGTCCCCACTCTGCACTCCCCCTCATTTGCAATGATATGGGTGTTTTTGCTCATTGATGCCTGATACCTGATCCCCTCGACACCTCATGATCACCCAGGCTGGTGTGCTTCTTCCATGTGGGCTTTGTTGCTTCTCAGCTAGATGACTACTTGTTTATCTTCAAACCTTTAAGACCCCAGACACTGTATTTTTTGATAGGCAGGCACCATCAGCTTCCTTCATCACATTTGCTTATGCACCCACTTTGTCTTCAGCAGTCATGTTGGGAAGGTGAGCATCATGGAATGCCAGTTTAATAGAACAAAGTGTTCTTGCCTTGAAGGAGCACTTGAGTGGAGAACCAATGTCCATCTGCCACCTTAATTCTAAACTTATAAATACATTCGTATAGATCTATTTCCTCATCATCATATATAAGTATATTTACATATGCATATGCCTATATTTAGACCTCTAAAATGCCCTTTGTCTCCTAGTTCTATTTCCTTTTGTTTTTCTCTTGTCCCAGTATCATGCTCAGCCTTCATTTGGGTTTCAGTAGTTCCTCTCAGTTACATAGCCCTTGATCAAGCCCTACCAGGCCACTTACATCATCCTTTCCAGCGATTTTAGATCACTTGTTCCCCTGTCACTGGATTTTTAACACCCACTTCCTTTCCCTTGCCTCCCCCTCTTCCACACCCTCCTGAAAACCTCAGTCCCATTGTTTTCTCCTCCAGATTGTTTATCCCACCTATCTTATCTAGATCGCCCTGCAGAGATAA
>PVJH01011492.1:36217-57253 GCA_004026705.1 Nesogale talazaci | reverse complement strand
AAAGTCTATTTTTGGTATTTCCTGGGGACTTGCTCGGCTCCCCTTGCTGTTCTGTTGCACGCCCTTCGTGTTTTGCCAGGTGTGGTGGGGTCAGATTGGGCGCAATTCCTGCACTGTCTCCAGTGTTGTTCACCACAGAGCTATGTATGAGTCAGTGAAAAATGTCTTGTCTTGTAGAGGGTCCAGTCATAGGGTCCTCTCTGTGCCTTGGCTGCTCGGAACAGGGAAATCATCAAGGTTTGGTGGGCCAGGATATGCTCCGCTCTCTCTTCCTCCCACTGCATTTTTCCCCATGTACTCAGATCAGATGTCCCACTCCCTGAGCTGTTGCTTCAGTGCTGTCCTCTGAAGTAAATTCTTCTGTGGGGAAGGGCGGCAGTTGTTGGGATTGGGGCTGGCCCCTCAGACCGCTTGACTGGTTCCCTGTTCCATGCCGGTTGGTATGTTACATTCACATCTTGGGACACTGGGTTGAAAAGTCTGGTCCCTTTTTTCCTGTGGAGATATAAACAATACCTTCCTTCCCCTTGGTTGGTTTTGTCACAATTCTTTATGGCCCATAAAAATGCTGAAATGAAAGCTGCTGTTATCTCTGAGAATGTCACCCACGTCACGCCCACCGTAATCAAGTCACTTCCAACTCATAGCAAACCTGCATAGGGTTTCTGAGACGGTAAGTCTTTCTTCTTATTATTCTTTTTATTTTTATTCTTTTTAGTTATTAATCATTTTATTGGGGGACTCTTTCAAATCTTACAACAATCCATCATCCAATCATGTTAGGCACACTCGCACATATGATGCCATCAACAATAGCCATGTGTGTGTCTGGGTAGACTAGAGAAACAAATCCATAGACACTCATGTATTTAAGAAAGAGCTTGCTATACGAGAGCAATTGAATACTGAGAAAACATCTCCGCCCAGTCCACCTCAAGTCCCTAAGTCCAATATTAGTCCACATGTCTGACACCAATCAATAACGTCCTCTGCTTGCAATGGTGCCAAATGCAGGAAGGTCACAGGTCAGTGACTGGAAAGTCGTGGGGATCTGTTAGAGTCCTTGAGTAAGAAAGGCCTTGTCCTTGACTTCCCACAAGACAGAATTCATGCTGAAGCCTAGTTTGTGATCCAAGTGGATCTTTATAAAGGAGGAAGGTTTCAGGCATTGCAGTAACTGAACACAGGCACCCTCATCGCACTGCACACCCACACACAGGTGGGGACCTGAGGCTAAAGTCCACCCCTTCACTCTTAGGTCTCAAGCGGACAGCAGGTGATCTAACTACCACAAGCTGTGAGCTTCTGCAGTCTCCCTTGGAACAGCTGGTGGGCTTGAACCAGGGGCCTGGCAGTCAGGGCTTAAGTGCTTCTCCCACAGTGACACCCAGGTTTCTTCTGGGAATATGTACCTGCCACCAAAAAGGAGGTTCATAAGAAAGTAAACCAGCGCTACTTGGGCATCTGAGTTAAGAAAACTTTAGATCCCCATGAGCTTTTAAACCTTCCATACAAATGTCTTCTCATGGCTCTCCGCAGCGTCTCTCTGAGGAGTGCCTGCAGGTTAAATGTGTGCGGACCAAGCACACGCTATCACTCTGTGCAGGAGCGATGGCTGGGGACTGTCCCTGCCCATCCAGGTTCGCCCTCCCCCCTGCTCTGGGCCTGGGAGGGTTCCCGGGAGTGTGGCCTCCAGGAGCTTTCTTGTTCTCTGGTGGTGGTTGCCTTTGGGCTGCCGGAGAATCAGTAGCCGGAAGAAGAAGGGAGATGGGCGCAGGGTGCTGATTTCTGCACTCCTCCCTGAGGGAGTACCACAGACTGGCTGCCTCCCCACGGAAGGTCCTAACTGACCGTCTCTCGCAGTTTTCCCAACCAACCCACCTCTCTCTGGAATCCATCCCTTCCAGTCGAGAACTGTGTCAGAGTCCGAGAATTTACTTCCCAATCCACTTTCTGTATCACAGATTGTGAGAGTGTTGCCATACCGACCACTGGTGTTAGGGGCCGCCCACAGGCCTTTGTGCATTTAACCCCAAACCCACACTCACCTCGTGGATCAAGTCACTCCCGATGTGCAGCGACCCTCCGGGCAGGACAGAACTGCTCCTGTGGGTTTCTGGGGCAGAGTAAATTGTCAGAAAGCCTCATCCTTCCCCCCAGGGGCACCTGGTGGTTTCAAACGCAGAACTTGCCATTCTTAGCCCAACACACAATGCATCGCACCTGCTCGCGAAGGTTTGCCAGTTGTATTTCTTAAAGCGGTGAGTCTTACTCCATCCCCAGCACCCTTGTGTTAGTCTGAGCAGGCTAGAGAAACAAATCCATAGACACACATCTGCATATCAGAAACAGCTTTATCCACGAGAGCAACTGAATATTGAGAAAACATCCCAGTCCAGATCAAGTCCGTAAGTCTGATATTAGCCCATATGCCCACTACCAAGCAATAAAGTCCTGTTCAGAGTCACAAAACATATGCAATGACACCAACTGCAGGAAAATGCAGGTCAGTGGGTGGGAAGTCTTATGGACCCAGTGGCATTATAAGTATAAGCATCTCAGCACTAGCGGGGGTCTCCTTGTGGTTTCTCCAGTTCCAGAGGTCTGGCTCCATCAGCCTTTCTCCATGCGTCTTCTCTACAGAGATGTCTTGCAAGGAGTGTGTCCCATCCCCAGCGAGCAATTTATCTCCTCAGCACCTCGAAATGAGCTCATCAAGCTACTACATGATTGACAGGCTAGACTCCACCCTTCCACTCTGAATCCTCAAATTGACACCAGATCATGTGACTACCCCATCATCCCTGCTCCAGGCGTTGGGCCCTGGCAGTCACTTCCCGAATCCACTCCCTTTGTCACTGTGGTGGTGTCTCCATGTGGCTCTCTCAGCCATGTCTCTCTGACTGCCACCAAATGAGCAGGGGGAACCATGTGAAGGAGGAGCATTCATCGAGGGGATGGGCCAGTTCCTGCTGTCACTTCCCTAGCTGTCATGAGAACCCAGAAGCAGAAACCCAAGACCATTGAGGAAGATAGACCGCCCCTGGGGCATGTTGACACAAGATCTCCACTCGAAGGGGTGGGTGAGGCCAAAACCAGAGGCACTGGGACCACAAAGGAGCCAGGCTCAGACCCGGGCCGAGGCAAGGAGACCATGAGACAGAACAGAGGAGCAGCACGGAGACTGCGTCTGGGAGGCAGCACAGCAGGCTGGCTTCCCGGCCTGTGGAGACAGAGAGCAAAGGACTGCATGGCTGTGAAGCTGGGAGCTGGCCCCTGACTGACTGAGGAGTGGCCCTCTGTGGTCGTCTTCTCGTTTACTGCTCCTGACTTGGGGAAACCTCTCCGAGACACCCCTTTAACTGTGAGCTCTGTTCGTGAGTTCTGTCATGGCTATGGGACACCGCAATGGCTGTGGGAGTGCTGGGTGAGAAAGATGGAGAGTGAAGGCATACCTCCCCCGTGCCTCGCCCGAGCAAGTGAGGACTTGGATTCCCTCCTCCCTTGTGTCGCCAGGGGAGGTCGGATGGGTCCCTGTGCTGTTCTGCAGCGTGGTCTGCTTCAATGAACACGCTTCCCATTACTTCTCTGCTTGGGCTTCACACACACACACATACACACACACACACACACACACACACACACACACACACACACACACACGGGCTGCGGGCTGTCATCCTAGTGCTGACCAGACACCTGTGCCCTTTCGCGTGTCCCCAGCCTGACCCTGCTGGCTCAGTGGTCAGCCCTTTCTGGTCTGGCAGGTCCTCTGGCTGTGGCCCGGGGCACACAGGGGCCCTGGAGGAGGATTTGATCAGTTTGTGGCCACCACCAATCAAATGTGGCCCCACCTCCCACTTTGGAGACCCCAGGAAGCAGCAGCCCCCACTCTCCAGATACCCATGAGCCAGCATGCGATCTGGGCATTGCCAAGTGCATGCCCGTGCCTGGCATTTGGCCTCAACGTCCAAAGGACAGCCAGGGAAGTTCCCCTCCGCGTGCCTGGTGTCGGGCCGGTGCTCTCGGAGGCATGGCATGGGGCCCACCCACCTCGGCTTTTGCTTGTATCCTATTCTGAGCCAGGTTGCCGATCTTTAACCACCAGAGCCTTTGTGAATTCCCAGTGCCGTGTCACGGTGTGGCCTCGACCTTCCAGCTCCCAGGGAGGGGCCAGAACCAGTTTAGTCTTCCAGCCTTGGCTACGTCTCAAACCACTTTAGACCCGATGTTTCCATGCGTCCCTGGGCCCCTGCTTTGGGTGACTTCCTTTACGAACATCTTGTCACGGCCACTCGGCGGACCAGTGTCTCTGGGTGCAGCCCTGGGGAGATTCCCCAGGACAAGCCACAGAAAGCACCCGTCTCAGGACCCAGAGCTGCCCGCCCTTACTCTCAGAGGACGTTTGGATGACCACGATGCGGGCCCCAAAGGCGGGACCCACCCCACCCCCACAGCAGAGTTCGCTCTGTGAAACTGCCCTTCAGCCCTTTGGAGAATGGCTTTTAAGTGGGGCAGTGTGGGGCCAGGGCTGACTTTTCAAGGCTCCACAGACAGCTGCCACCCAGGGCCATGGACCACATGAGCTCTCTGCCCTCCCTCTGAACACCCATCTCTGAGAGACGTCCCTGGACAGAGGATTCTGGGGGATGGCCTTTCTCTCTTTCCTGGAGGTCACCAAGCACAGCCGGGGCCCGGCAAGTCCTTCTGAAGAGAAAGACGCTCCCTTCACTGGACGTAGACCCAGGTGTGGGGAGGGGGATGTTGGGGTTTGTTTTCCATGTCAATAGGTTTGACTGAACGGTGACCTCTGGGCATGGCTTTAATTCCCGGTCAATAAGACATCTCTGGGTGGGCTGAGCCCCGGTGGCGTAGTGGTGTGCAGGACTGCGGCCCACTGGGATGGAGGTTCAATTCCCGCTCACAGGAGCAAAGGCTGGGCCTCCTACTCCCACCACCAGGGCAGTGATGCCAAATAAAAAAATAAATAAAAAATAGGACATCTCTGGGCAGTAGTTTCAGGGCTGCCTCTAGGCTCTTGTCAGTCCAATGAGTCTGGACACGGAGGTCTGTCTGCGCTACGGTAAGGTCGCTTCCATGCCAGCCTCTTACATCTGCCGTCTGAGCAGTGGGTCGTGGTAGCTGGGCACCATGTGGTCTGGTTTCAGATGAGCAGGGGCCGTGGCTCACGTGGGCCGTCGGGCGGTGGGCGGATTGCTTCCTTTGCTGCGGAGGGAGGAAGGGAGGCCGGCAGCTCTATCTTTGATGGCCACGTGGAAGCTTTGAAGCACCCAGGTGCCGTTTCCCAAATGGCAGAGGATGTGAAACACCTTCTTTGTGAACTGCATTATGCCGAATGATCAAGACGCCCGCGTCCCCCACCCCCAAGGTTGTGGTCTTTAGCCTTGATGTCTAGTCACGCAGCCCCAAGCCGTCTCCAGGGTAACCCTTCCCATCCCCAGACTCGTGCAGAACCCTCCGTGGCACAGACCCGCTGTGCTTTCATCTCTGGCCAACATGAAGGAAGGCGGCCCTCCGCCCCGCGTCCCCACAGCACTGAGCAGGGCGCCTTGCACGTGGGCCAGGCCACAGCCTCACCTCCGGCCCTCCGTGATCCCAGCAACAGGGTGGAAGGGGGTGTTGGAGGAGACAGGCTCATCTTTCCCCCTGGGAGCCGCAGCTCTGACCATGTGGTCATCGGCTCCTGAGGGACCCACCAAGCCCCAGGGCTTCCGCATGCCCATGTCGGGGACCCCAGTGGTGCTGCATTCAGTGCTGTGACACCGAAGGCCTGCGTGTGATGGCCCAGAAGGTCTCCCGTGTTAGGGGAGAGGGTGCAGGAGTCTGGGCCTCCCTCCCTCGTCATACCAGTCTCCCAACCTTCATCTACTAACCACGCAACACACATCAGAGTGTGCCTTCTGCCCAACCCCTTGCACCCAGCACCACAGGCTGACCCCGACTCCCTGCTCTGCAGGCTTTCCAGGGCAGGCAGCCTCACCTGTCTCCAGACTAGCGGCTGGTGGTTTTGAACCTCTGGCCTTCCTTGCCTTGACACATTCTGGGAGCCCCTCAGGTCTGTTTCCCTGACGTTGTTACACCACTAACAGTCACCAGAGGGAGCCCTGACATTCCGCACTGACGATCATTAACTGGAGCCCCTGCCATGCCTCTAAGAAAGGTGACAGAGGACGGTGCAGTCTGAAGTGGAACAGGAAGGACCAGACGCGTACTCATCACGCTGGGAGACTGAGGACAGTGGCCCAAAGGTTGGCCGCATAGAAGGCCCAGTTAGACGCAGGCGCACCTGTGGTGAACTCCTCTCTCTCTTGCCTGGTCAGGGTGTGACCCTGGGCCAGCAACACAGCAGACCTGAGCTCCCACAGACGTATGAGGGGCTACTGGGGCCTCTGGGGAGAGCACACAGAGGGAGGGACCCTAACCAGCCACATGGCTCTGGCTCCTGCCACCCTCACAGGCCTCCCTTTCTCGTGTCCGGGTGACTAGAGAAACAAATCCAGAGAGACTCATGCGTGTGTAAGCGAGAAGGCTATATACAAGAGTAATTGTGGAATGAGAAGGCATCCCAGCACAATCCGGCTCAAGCCCATGAGTCCGACATGAGCCCATCTAGACTCACAGAATACATGCACCATCGCCGACGGCAGCAAGATCACCGGACGGAAAGTCTTGTGGATCCAGTGGCGGCAGAAGCCTCTCAGTGCTGGCGTGGGTCTCCACGGGGCTCCTCCAGCTCCAGGGCTCCTAGCGGCATCAGTGCAGCTCCATCTGGTTCACGGTCACTAATGTCTTGCAGAGAGAGCGTGTCTGTGCTTCCATCGAATGGGCCCTCCATTTCTGACATCTCAATTCCGCCCACTAGCGTTTCAGCATCGAAGTCCTCTGAAACGCATGGCAGACCCTTTGTCGTCTCTGCTGCGTCGGGATGAGGAGCGGAGGGTCACAGAGATAAGCAGGCACAAATTGGGGAAAGATAGAGGAGCATGAAGGTTGCCAGGGAACCGAGCAATTCCTGGGCTTCTGATGCTGAACAGAATCAGGATCGTGATTCTCCCAGACTCTTCTTCCCTGAGAGCCAATGCTTGTAGTGTAGACTCCAGGTCTCCTGAGCCGTGAGATGACGAGCTCCCTGTCTTTCACATTTCCCACCTGGAGGATCTGTGTGACAGCAGACTCCCGCAGTAGCAGCCAGTGAGCCACACGGCAGGACACTTGCAAAGCGGCACCACTCACTGCTCCGTCTTCCTCCCCCATTCACGACAAATCTGCTCACACTTTGTTTTGCCTTCACACCCCTTAGCCCAGGGCTGTTCACTTGAGGCTGGCGGTTGGAGCCTGCCCACCAGCCACTGCAGGAGGAGGAGGTGGACAGTCTGCTTCTGTAAAGGCGCACAATCATGGACGCCCCGGGGGGCCATTCCACGCAAGCGTCTGGGCTCACCGTGAGTCCAAATTCATCTCGCCATGGGCAAGCGTGGCTTCTGCTGTGTCCTCTGCCCGGGAGATCTTCTTTTCAAAACCGGCTCTGGTGTTTTCTTAGGGACCTTTTATTTTATGTACTTGTTTGCTTGTTTATGTTGCCACCAAGTGGCATCCCTTTTCCTCCCTCTGCAATGTGTAGCTGCCGTGTCAATTTCTCATCGTTTTCATTCTCAACCACTCCTGTCTCTTCCCCCATCCCGGTGGACTCCTGGGTCATTCCATCATGGATCCCCCACGCTTACTCGAATGTCCTGTTGATGGACAGACATCCATAGAGCCAGGGTGGTTTACCCAGATTGGATTTCTTTGCCGATCACTTTCTCTGGCTGTCAGCTAACTCCGTACTCCCTGTCAGTTTAACCGACATCCCTGCAGACCAGGTTCCTGAGGCCGCCACCACCGAGCACACTCCACGCAGGCAGAGGGGAGGTTCCCCATTCTTTAGTTCTGCTGTGGAAACGTGCAAAACCACGGAACCCTAACAGTTTAAAGTCTCCAAGGTTCATTCATCCACAAGAAGCCTGTTGCTTTGGCTTTCATAATCACACAATCTGCCGGCCCAAGGGCAGAGCACGGAGGGAAAGCAGAAATAAGTTACTAACTTCTCAGCTGGTTAATATTAACCTCCCTTCTACTCCTGTAATGGAGCTATGGTCTCAGAAAAGCACAGGGACGGTTGACTGTCCGACAGGCAGGGTGAGTTTATTTTCTGTGTGTGTTTGGTCATGGAGACCAGAGATCAACAACTTACTATAAAGGGAGACATGGTTATTATTTTAGGCTTTGCAGGACATAAGCTGTTTGTCAAACCTACTTAATTGGCTATAGTCACTCAAAAGCAGCCAGAGACCACAGGTGAACAAATGTGTCCTAATAAAACTTTATTTACAAAAACAGGCAGCAAGTCAAATTTGGCCTGCTGGCTAGGACCGCTGAAGTAAATACTCCATTTTCAGGTTTTTGTAGTTCTACTTTTCCTTAAAACATCAGGCTTACGTAAAAGGAAGCTGTGCCTACCAAGTTGCTAGGTTCATGTAGCACTGTGATCGTTTTATACTTCAACGTATATGATCAAGTTATGAATTAAAAAAAATTTTTAGCTTCTTAAGACTCAGAAGAGGTCAGTTTCATATATCTGAACAGCGGCTTCAGATCCAGAAAATGTGGCCTGCTCCCTGCCTGGGTAGAAGAACTTCTTTTTATCTCCTCTCCCTGAGGTGGCCTGTCTGCTTCCCTGTGGTGTCCTGTGTACCGGCTGGCTGGCTCTGCTGTACTCAGGAGAACTCGGGCCTTCAGTGGCAGCAGAAGTGTGGGATTGTCCACCAGAGATGCTCATGGTGAAACGTTGTCGAGAAATCCATGTACCCCTCTGACTGCTCAGGGTTTCCTGCTCTATTTTACAAATAGAGACAGAGAGACGTAATCGCCAGTCTTTAAAAAAATCTCCAAATTAAACACTAACCCTACTGTCAAGCGGACCTGTGGTTTAAACCCATGATGAAATACTGATCTTTCAGAACTGAACATCGCCTCTGTTCTTCTTCATTGTTTCTATGTGGTTTGCAGAATTCAGTGCAAATTTCTTATTGTTGTGTATCCGTGCAGATGAGGTAGATTATGTCACGGCAAGAAACAATCCCCGAATAATCGTGGCTCATCGTGAGCTTGTGCCGACCTTGTCACCCGTGTGTCCACAGCTGGTTAGGGCGCTAATCAGGATTCCCCACTCCAGGACCCTGGTTGCTGCAGCCGCCATCAGCCACGGTGGCCATGAGAAAGATACCATTCTCTGGCACTTAAGTTGCGATCTCTCACGAGCACTTCTTGTCCAGAAGTGATACACATCACATTTGCTCACAATCCATTGGCCAGAGCTGGTCCTGTGATCACTCAGCAACAAGGGTGTGTGTGTGTGTGTGTGTCTTGGGGGGGTAGTTACATAATTTCATGTCAACTTGACAAAAGAATAGAGGGGTGGACTCTAGCCTGTCAATCAGGTCACAGTCTGATGATTCCCTCCTTGTGGGCGTGGCCTTCTCATGAGGATTCTGGGAACTCTCTTCTCTCTGCTTTCATCTTCCTGTTGACAAGCCACAAGGAGCCACCCTGATGGCAGCCAGAGCAGTGGGAATGTGTCTACTGCCAGTGGATCCACAGGACTTTGCACCACCGGCCTGTGATCTTCCTGCACTTCGCATCATTGCATGTGCTCAGTGAGTCTGAAGAGGAATTCATGGACTATTAGTGGGCTTATGGGCTAATATCAAACTTATGGACTTGATCTAGCTGGGGCTGGACTGCTTTATTGATACCTAATTACTTCCTGATATTAAGTTCTCTCTTACATATATCTGAATGTCTCTGAATTTGAGTCTCTAGTCTACCTGATCTAAAACCGTGTGTGTGTGTGTGTGTGTGTGTGTGTGTTCCTCTCCTATGTCCAGAAGGAAAT
This sequence comes from Nesogale talazaci, assembly GCA_004026705.1. NCBI lineage: Eukaryota > Metazoa > Chordata > Mammalia > Afrosoricida > Tenrecidae > Nesogale > Nesogale talazaci. The sequence continues at coordinate 47,298 of PVJH01011492.1, read as the reverse complement.
ATCCAGGGAAGCATACTGAGACCAATACACACAGCACCCCAGATGCGCCCCGCTTTCTCCTTTGTCTCTTTGTATGTGTGTGTGTGTGTGTGTGTGTGTTTGGGAGGGGCATCACTGCCCTCAGGTGATGGGAGTAGGAAGCCCAGCCTTTGCTCCGTGGAGCTGGAATCGAACCTCCATCCCAGTGGGCCTCAGTCCCGCGCACAACCACTACGCCACCGGGGCTCAGCCCTCTCCTTGTCTCTTACAGGAGCCATTGATGTGAAGGCAATGAGGAATGTGAACTTGAGCCTTTGTGTGTATCTATAGAGAATAAGATGGTACCTGGCAAGAGAGGGTAACAGTCTGGTTTAAAATAAGGTTATTGGGCTGAGCCCTGGTGGCGTAGTGGTTGTGGGCGGGATTGCAGCCCACTGGGATGGAGGTTCAATTTCGGCTCCCAGGAGCAAAGGCTGGGCCTCCTACTCCCACCACCTGAGGGCAGTGATGCCTAAAAATTTTTTTTTAATTTAAAAAAAAATTAAAATAAGGTTATTAATGTGGAGTGAAGAAATGAGATGGTGCCTAGAAGCACCAACATTAGTGACCAAAGGACTGGGAATCATATAATTTGAAGTCAAATGAGGGTTTGGTATCAGAGGTGTAAATGTGAGATTCTGGTTTGCAGAAGGCTGTGGATGGCAGTGGAAGCCCAGGATACATTTGTGAGATCTACAGAGGAGATAAGCCTCCGGTGATTTCCCTCTACATATAATGGAGGGAAGGGGAGAGACTGGTTCCCGGACAGAGAGTACTGGAGAGATGACTTCAGGAGCTCAAGATGACCAACCTGATGTGAGTGGCTAGGACCTTGTCACTTTATCCTCCTACCGACACATGTTGGGCCTAATTTGGTTTTCAACACTGTGGGTTTTTTGCTTTATTTTTCACGGGCTTATCTCTGATTTATTTTGTCATTGGGGTGGCCCTCTTGAATTTTTGTTGTATGTTTTTCGATGTAGGAAACCCAGGATTGATGAACCTGTAGGGACAGCAAGCAGAATAAGGACTCCTTGGGGGAAGGAGGTACAGCGGGGGGAAGGGTAAAGGGGAGCTGATATCAAGGAGTTCAAGAAGGAATGGGATGTACTGAAACTGATTGTGATAACGGTTATATAATACCGCTTGATGTGATTAATATACAGAATGATATCTGTATTAGCTCCCAATAAAAGTTTGGAAAAATAAAATCCCACCAATAAAACAAGATATGACTATTTGGCGGGGGGGGGGGGGGGCATCACTGCTCTCCGGTGGTGGGAGTAGGAGGCCCAGCCTCACTGCTGGAATTGAACCTCCATCCCAGTGGACCGCAGTCCCACGCACAACCACTACGCCACCGGGGCTCAGCACACAAGATAAGACTATTACTGTATGTAAAATCCCAGACCAAACTCACACTGCCATCGAGTCACTCTGACACCTGGGAACCCTGAAGGACAGGCTAGAACTGCCCAGGGAGACTGCAGCTTCTCAGAGGAGTAGAGAGCCTCATCCTGGTCCCTCCGAGGGGCTGGTGATTTTGAACTGCTGGATCACAGCGCTGTGCATCACCAGTGTGTCAAAGTTATGGTTTGATAGTCGTAGGGGGAATGCCGGGGTTTTGTCGAGCGAGCCCACGTGGTCCCTCCCTCTGTGAGGCTGGGGTGGGGCGTAGCCGTGGTCTGAGAAGAGCAGCTTGGTGATGGAGTATGGTCAACATCTGGCTCTGGTTGCAGCGTTGTCAGTGTGAGGCCAGTGCTGTGTCAGGTTGGCTGGGCAGGGGTTCCCCGTGGTTTGCAGGTGTGATGCACCCAGTCTCCAGCTTGTGCTCTGAAGTGAGCACCCAAGCCGTTTGCAGGAGTGTTTGCAAGGAGCCGCAGCCTGCACCCACCGTCTGTCCTGGATGCTTTACACCTTCTGGATCTTGCACGGGTCTCATCAGGCATGGCCTCTGGTCCTTGGGATGTGAGAAGCTCATCTGATGTACAGGTTTTAGATGCACCAGTGGCTACAAGCCTGAGCACCAGAAGCCTGTGACCCGGCATGCACGTGTTGAGTCCCTGAGCCATTGCAGCCATGTGGCAGGGGAAGCCTCCAGCCTGCTGCCTGACCCACACCTGGACGGGAGGTTTCCCAGCCTCTGTGAGTGCAGGAGCCATGTCTATACATTGATATGTGCACTGCACAGGTTCTGACCTTTTAGAGCACCCAGCTAAGGCCATCAGGGGACCAAACGATATGGTTGAAAGTCCTGCATCTCCGAATACCGTGAGTCCCAGGCAAGCAGAAATGGCCGATCGCCCTCCCTGTGAGGTGGCCCTGGTTCCTGACAGAGCACTTTCTCCCAGTCAGAGCTCAGCCTGTTTTGTTAGCTTTCCCATGGAGGTGGCCACAGCTGACCTAAAACAACGCCCACACTCAAAGTCACGGCCTTCAGGACGCTTCTGACGCACAGCAGCCCCCTGGGGGGTGTCTGAGGCAGTGAACCTTCATGAGAGCAGAGAGGATTCCAACCTTGCTGTCAGCGAGCGTCTCTGTCATCAGCTTCTCTGATACAGCCAATAAGAGGACAAAAGGGGGAGCAGACAGACTCGGGTTCAAGGCCCAGCCCTACTACTTACTAGCTGCAAGACCCGAGGTCTTTCCTCTGTTCCGAATTGCCGCTCCCGGGAGGGAGGGGGAAAGTCTCTTCCTGACAGGTGGCTTTGTGAGGGGTCGTCTGGGCCTGGCACTGATGTCATCTCTCAGGAAATGTTAGCAAGGGGTTGGTTGCTGGATGAGGAAAAATTGCATTCCAGAGGCGCCCGGTGTCATTCCAGGCAGAAGGGCTTGTGCAAATAATGTGCCCGCATTAATCAGTAATCCCATGGGGGCCGGCTGGGGCTTCAGTGCCAGCTAACACGTGAAAGAGCTACCGATTACAAAAGCCAAGAGACTCTTAATATTTAACCTGAACTCTAACTGGAGGCTCTAGTCTTTTATCTACATCGGAACTCCTTTTCCCGAACACTGAACACCCTCTTTCCTACCTGTGGGCCCAATTCCAGAGGCACCCCCACCAGGTTGTAGGCGACAATGTCTGACAGGCTTCTGTCGGCTTTCCAGCTTCTAGAGGCGTGTGGGAGCCTCTCACTTGGGACTTTTCCCTCCCTCTCCCCACTCCTTTCCTCATCCAACGTTCTGTTCCGGATCTCCTTTGGTAAAAAGAATTCCGGTGCCTCTGTTTCGGTGGGATCTCACATCATATGAAACGTGGACATTGATCTATGATTTTGAGCTGCAACTTCTTAGATGTCTCTTTAAGCCGCGGAGACTGTCCAAGCAGGTGGCAAGGCTGATCCCAGGTCTTGGCTTCTGTCTTTTCCATACACTGGCATGTCACTGCATGGAGCAGAAGTTACAGAACTAGTCCTAGTAACATGGCGGCCACAGCCACCATCATCTACCATGTCAACTTTCAGTACTTAATATTTATAAGGCAATATTACAAAGGAGTTAGCTAAACTTTATTAACTGTTCTTCATGAGGTCTTAACTCTTAGGAATCTTTTTTTTTCCTTCTCAGTGGTAAAACCACAAAATCAAAAGCAGAAACTCTGACCCCCTGCCAGAAGAGCAATGAAAGGGGGTCCTGCTGTCCAGCCACGTCAGCCACCCTTCCTGGCAGCTCTCCCCAACACTGAAAAGAGAAACCGGTTTCAAATACTGTTCCAGCCCCTGCATTTAAATATATTTCCCCGCCACGACAGCAAGTACCAACACAATCTGGACTGCTAAAAAGACAAGCTGATTAGTCCTGGGAGGAGAAGAAAGGCCCGGAGAGACCAGTCCCTGGAGACGGACGTCATGCTTGGGTTAGCCGAGGGGGTGGTGAGAAAGAGGAAAGGTCTGCACACGGTGATCGACACTGAGGCTGCGGCCATGGGCTGAGGTGCAGAATCAGGCAGGGTTTCCCTGCGCTGCGTCAGTGTGCTGGGGGTCCCCACCACCCTGATGACACCCCAGTGCACCAGAGCAATGAACATATTTGATAGAAGCCAGGTCCACCAAAGGAAATACCTTTCAAAGTGGGAAGGTCACTTGGGCACGACGCCTGTTGAAGCAGAGGAAACGAGGCAAGTCTGGGGAAGCAGGAGGGCCCAGGAGCGGCCGGAAGGCATTGGTTGCCATGGGAGGTGCACACAGAGCTCGGCCGATAGAGACGATTGGATCACAGAACCAGGTTCTACTCAAGGGGAAGTCAAATGTGCTTTCCTTTAAATGATCACACTCAGTTGAACGTGGTTCCAGAAAAATAGTTTTCCTCTCAAGTGTTTTTCTTTTTTTTTTTCCCTTGAGGCGTAATGAGTTTTGAGATGAGTTTTTTTTTAAGCAAAAACTTATATCAATAGCTTCCAAACAAGGCACATCTGTGGACTTCGAGCACCAAATGACATCCAGCCCTGACTTTGGCTGCCTCTCCTACATTTGGATGGCTAAGGCATTCCGCATTTTAAAAAAAAAAAAAGAAAGAAAAACAGGAGAGGGGAATCATAATCACTCTATTGTCCTCTTGATAGTAAAATACGCATTGATTTGAATCCTACTTTTCAATTGTCACTTTCTCAGACATCAAGTTTTTGAAGTCTGTTCCTAAAGCGTTAAGAGTAGTCAAATCCGAATCCTGGAGGTTGGCTGAAACTCTGTGTTCACAATGATTCTGCCATCATCCAGTCTGAATCACGGTTAATGGGCGGCTAAGTGAGTTGGACAGGGGATATTCGCTCTGCGACGGCAGGGTTGGGTTTTAAAGGCAGTGGGAGTCCAAGTCAAAGACAAACACAAGCTACAATAATCACAGGCTGGGTCACCCAGCTGTGGGGCTTCTCCTACACTCATCCCAGAGTGAGTTCACTTAAATGAACCAAGAGTTTTCCTGTTTTAAAACGATCCAAGGGCTTAAAAGCAAGAACTATGATCAGTACCTACTGGTATTTCCTTTCCTTTTTTGGTTTTGGTTTTTTTTTTTTTTTTTTGCCTTTTCTGTTTTCCTCTTTGCTGCCTCCGCCTCCTGGTCCCTCCACCCTCTCTCCCCAAGGATTACGCACTGGGTTTTTGATGGGCTCAGCGTTCAAGGGACCCTGGAGCGCCAGCCCACCGCCTGCTGGGGGCTCCCAGAGGAGGGACTGGAGAGGATCCCACCCAGGGGATCGAGTTTTCTTCCGTCTCCTCTTTGAATGCTCTCACTGGCGCGCGGGTGGGACAGAAATGGTGCTAATCCTGTTTTCACTTCAGTCCACCCAGTAACATTTGGCAAATACGAGGCTCAGAGAAATTTAAGTAACTCTCCCACCATCCTCATCCAAACTGCAAATGCACTGCCATCCGTGGGACAGCGTAGAACTGCCCCTGTGAGTTTGGGAGACTGAGGGCCCGGTCCGTCTCCCGCGGATCATCTTCAGGTAGTTTTGAACTACTGACCTCCCGGGTAGCAGCCCGACGGGCTGGCTCCAGTAAACAGGGTGGGACCACCGTGAAGTCCCTTCTTTATTCTCACCACCTTTCACTGGACTGCGTGTCTGGCCTGGGAACTTTTCAGAAATTCTGGAAAATCCAGCCAGGTTTGCACAAGGCCTTTGGGACCCGGAACTTTTCCAGTTCTTCCAGGCTTTGCCGACAGGGCGCACGGTCCAGGGGACCCGGGCGCGGTCTGGGCAGAGGGGGCGGGGACGGGGCGGGCGGGGGAGCGGGAGCTGGAGGGAGGCCGCGCCCCCCCCTCCGCCCCTCCCGCGCACCCCCCCTCGCCCCTCCCGCGGCCCCCGCCCCGCCCCGGCCCAGGCCCCGGCACCGCGCTCCCCGCGGGTCGCCATGGGCAGCGGCAGCAGCCGGAGCGGCCGGGCCCTGAAGCGGCTGCGCAGCCCCGCCAGCCGTCCGATGGGGCCCGGCGGGGCCGCGCCAGAGCTTGGCTCGGGGTCGCCGGTGCGCGCGGCCGCGGAGGCCCTGGAGGAGGGGGAGGAGGAGGAGGAGGCGGCGGCTGCGCGGGGAGCGGGTCCGGCCCCCCCGCGCGCCCGGCCCCCCGACGGCGGGGAAGAAACGCTGCGTCTGCTGGACCAGCTGCTGGCGGAGTCGGAGACCTGGGACCCGGGAGAGCCAGCCCCGCGGGGGTCCGCCCGCCCTCGCCCCGCGCGCGGCGCCGGGAGCCCGGTGAGTGGCCCAGCCCCGGCTGGGGACGCGCGCCTGCGTGCCCGCACTGCGCCCGCGCCGCTCCGGTGGTCCGAACCCGCGGCCCCGCGACATTGGGCCTCTCGGGCCCCTTCCCCACCCCTGTCACCCCTCCCGCGCACCCCCTACCCGTGTCGCCTTCCCACGTGTCTCCCCCCTCGGTGTCACCTTCCCGCTTTACCCCCCCCCCCCCCCTTGGATGTCACTCCTCCTGCCGCCACCGCGCACGGATGTCCCCCTCCCCGCAGCCCTCCAGCCTGGGATCCGCCAAAGCCCGCATCGCCTCCTCCTTGGCAGCAGCGTTTGTCTTCTGACGCAGGCAGGCGCCAGCCTCTGCGCGTCCCTGCTGATCCCGCCCCTCGCCCTGTGCCGGGTCTGTGAGTGTCTGGTGCCCCGCTGGGTGATCCCCAAGGTTTCCCACCCGTTCGCCATCCCCGCAGGGCCTCATTTTGTTTAATGCTCCCTCCCCCCTTATTCCTTCCTTCCCTGGATCCTGGTCGGAGTGTCTGGGGTTTAGGGGTGGCCATGAAAGCTTTGAAGGGGAGAGGGCCAGCGCTCCCTTTACAGAACGTGTGTGTGTGTGTGTGTGTGTGTGTGTGTGTTTTCTAGAACCCACCCTTTTCCTTTCCTTTCTGGAATTGTGTGTCAACCCTTAAGTATAATGTTCCCCAGGCACCTGAGAGTCTAGGTGAGAACTAGCCTGCCAGCTGGCTATTTTTCTTTAACTTCTCTCCGGTGCCAAGCCCCAGGGACTCTTGGAGGGGCTGTGCTTAATGGGTGGAACCACCTCTGAGTGGACCCCCACTCGTAGCCCGCCTGGAGGGCAGGGTAGAGCTGCCTCTAGGTTTGAAAGGTGGAAGTCTGTGCGGGCGCAGGGCGGCCTCGAGGTGCTCCCGTGGAAATGCGCTGCCCTGTCAGACCGAATCCAGCCGCGCTGTCGTCTGTGCTCTTCCATTGATTCTCATGTTACTGGCATATTTTTGAGACACGGGGCGATTTCTTTTGAGCTTCCTTATTTTCTTTTCCAGAATACTTGTCATAACAGCCCCGCTGTTCTGGAAAAACAATAAAACGAGTCCTCTGGTTTGGCAAGAGCTTTCCCTCCAGCAGCGCTGAATGGACTCGCGCTTCCACCCAGCTCCCAGGCTTGAGGAGGGTGTCAGGGGCAGCGTCTTCTTCCCCGGAGTCAGACACGGGTGAAGGACCCCTGGGGGTGTTGGGGACATTCTGACTGAGCAGCTGCCAGTCTGAGCGGCAGACCCGCTAATTCAGCCCTGAGGAGCTGGGGAACAGACTGAAGAACTAATCCCAGTAGTGCCAGGCTCCAACCCCCGCCCACATAAGGCCTTTAAAAAGGAAAAATGAGCCACAGTAAGTATAACTGAATTATATAATAAGATTCTTTTAAGACCACACCAGCCTCTAGTTATATAACCCTGAAAATGGACCATTGAGAAACTTGGGGGAAATTCTCTCTCTCTCTCTCTCTCTCTCTGAAAGTCTGAATTAGCAGGAAGCCACCTTTGGAAGTGCTCTGGAAGTTTCAGAGATGAAAACGAGAGGAAACAGAACCTGTGGGCTCCTCACTCCCAGATTTGCTGACCGTCAGTGACTCTTTTAGGGGGCAGGGCTCGATTCACTCCCTCTCGCTTTCATCTCTCCACTGGGGCTTGAGCACCTGCTAGGGGCAAGTATCCCGGGGGTGCTAGAGGGAGAAGAGGGGGCACACACAGACTTGGTCCACAGTCTAATGTGGGAGAGACTCACCAACCGCAGGGCAGATGACAGTGTGGTCACAGGAGGGAGCTCAGGTAGGCATTCGGGAGAGGCAGCCTTTGACCTGGACCAGGTCTACTGACGTTCGCCCTGTGAATTCAGCAGTCCAGGCAGAGGGACCCTCCGAGACCAAGGTGACAGGGCCTGGGGCACCTGGGGCTTACAATGTGGGCAGGAAGGATTTGCCATGACAGCACACTGTGGTAGTTCCATGCTACTGAGTTGGGACTTGAGGATGAAACCTTGTGCTGTCGAAGGATTAGCAAGAGCATGCCAGCGACCCCGGGGACAAAGAACGGGACCGAGTAAGTCTGGGCACAAGGTAGCCATCGAGGAGTCTGCCCCAGTACCAGCTCGGTCGACGAGGGTCTGAATGACTGCAGTGCCCATGAGAAGGCGAAAGAAGAGATGCCTTCCAGAGACTGCTCTCTCCCTGCCGTGGTCGGGTCAGACTCACAGTGACCTGCTGGGACGAGGGTCCTTCTGAGACGCCTCGTCTTCCTCCTCGCAGAGCTGCTGACCTGGAGGTGAAGAGCACAACAAAGCAACCACTCTGCCGCCCGCCCGCCTTCTTCAGGAGATAGCAGGTGGAAATCAGCTACTTGTGGCCGGGGGGCTGTAGGTATCCCCTGAACCCTGAGTTCTCCTCGAAAAGTGAATGAATCTTAGGTTACTGGAGCTGGAGGGCGCTCTCTCACTCTGTCTGCTCTGGGGAGGCGCAAAGTGGAAAGGTTGGAGCCTTATTTTGCTGGCTCTCAAGGTCACAAGGGGTGGAGCAAACGATTTATGCACTTGGCTGCCAGGGTTCCAGAGGCGCCCCAGAGGGGAGGCCTGCGTCCCAGAGAGGTCCCAGTCAGGAGGGCCGCGAGGACGGAGAAGGCATCACACAATTGTAGCTGGCATTTGGGGGTGGGGGTCAGGAGCTCGTCTTCGCAAGGGAGTGTCCTCCGTCTTAAGGAAGCGTGTCCCCTGTGAGCACCCGCAGTTTACAGTTTGAACCCTGTTGATGGGACCTAGCTCAATGAATCCTTCGAATCTTTACTGTCTTGGGATATTTACAGGTAGCCATGAGACATGCATATGCAGGAGTCACATACGTCACCATAATAATCACAGTAAAGTCCCTGAGCTCACAGGTGAGGAAACCTAATGCCTGCACTGAGGGGAGACCTGAGGGGGGCGGGGCTGGGAGACCAGGGGCAGAGGTTCTCCACCCTCCTCATGCCGCCACCCTTTCATACAGATCCTCATGTTGTGGTGACACCCCCCCCCCCACCATAAAATTATTTCATCGCTGCTTGATAACTGTCATTTTGCTACTGTTATGAATCAGGCGCCCTGTGAAAGAATCCTTTGACCCCCAAAGGTGTAACGACCCACAGATTGAGAACCGCTGTTCTTCTACAGGGATAGAGGCTTCACCATGTGCTTACTTTAAAGTAACAGAGCTGTGAGGGGAGAATCTGTGGAACAATATTTAAAGCAGGACAATGTGCTTGGACATTATCTCTAACTTACCAAACTGGTGTCTTTCCTACCGTGGAATACCAGCTTTCCAGATTCTGTCTGACTTAAGTTAGGGGATAAAGCCCTGGTCATATGTCCCTCAGTGTGAGTTTCCCCCAGTACTTCCCCAGTACTTCCTTTAGTCGAAACCACTCCTTGTCTGGAAAATGGATGGCCAGGACACACTGGCACACTTGTTAGTTCTGGAAGCTCAACGCTGGCTAATAGGTTTTACCTTCTCGGCCTTTAGCCACAAACACATTTTCCACTGTTCTGTTTGATTTTGTGGCCCCCGACCCTTAAGGAATAATTGAAAAACAAGTGCTGCCAGGCTTGCCCCAACTTAGGGCGTCCCCGTGTGAGCCCGTGTGTGTAAGACTGTGCTCTGTGAGGTTCCCACGGGCTGATTATTTGGGGTGAGGGAAGGTGGGTGACCAGTCTTTCTTTCCAAATGGCACATGGTGTAGACCAGTCCACACACAGCCCCTCCACTCCACGCCTCCCCCACCGGGCAGCATGCAAGTTTCTTATTTGTTGTGTGTGCGGGGTGGGGGATGGGGGTGGGGTATGACAGATAAGCAAGCTTGTTTAAAACTATATATTTTTTAAGAGTAGAACTCTTAGGGCTGAGCCCCTGTGGCGTAGTGGTTGTGCGCGGGACTGCGGCCCACTGGGACGGAGGTTCAATTCCAGTAGTGGGGCTGGGCCTCCTACTCCCACCACCGGAGAGCAGTGATGCCCAAAAAAAAAAAAGAGTAGAACTCTTTGGGTTAAGCATAGAAAGAAGGTTCCTCCTTGGCCCAAAGAAAGGGTCATCTCTATGTGAACTTGAACAATTATTTTGGTCCAAGTGCTCATTCAGCTTTTTAAAATTTTTTATTATACTGTCAGCTTTATTTAAGTTGTATCCCCCCCCCCAGATATATTTAAGACTTCTGGATAGACATTTTTATGAGATAAATGAATTGCCATTTTCCTTGTGAAAGTAGGTGTTTTAAAAATTAATTCGAAGGGGCCTTTAATGCGATCATTTACAACGCCCTCTGCACATGGCGCATTGCGGAGCAAGAGCACGTCAGTGAAGGGCCTTTGTCCCGGAGCCCTGGTCGCATCGAGGTTACCCTGTGGGCTGCTCGGCACAAGGTCAGCAGTTCAAAACCACCAGCCGAGCCTCGGGAACAGGCTTTCTACTCCCCCCCCCCACTCCCGTGGCTTTGCTGCGGGGTCCCTGGGAGTCAGCACACATTGCGATGAAACACTCAGCTGTTCTCTAAAACGGTATGTGCTTTATAATGAAACAGTAGCTAGAGGATTTTCACAATGGAGTGTAAGTTCAAGATATGTGAGGAACAGACTTTATGTAAAACACAAATGCAGCACTGTGTCAGACAGGGTTCTCTTAGAGAAATAAAATTCAGGACACTAGTAATTATTTTTTTTATATTTATATATAAAGAGAAAAGTATATAAGAGAAAAAGAGAAAAAGTTAACTATAATACAATACAGGTTGCTCAGTGCAACTCACTGGAGTCCTTTGTAGAGCAATCCAGGCTATTGGTTACAGGCAGCAAACGGCA
>PVJH01011492.1:0-36117 GCA_004026705.1 Nesogale talazaci | reverse complement strand
GTCCACGGTTAGGTGTCCCACGGGCAGTGTTGCTTGGAGGTCGAGGCACAGGAAGAACAAAGCAGCTCTCTGGTCCGAAGATCTGGAAGCAAGAGAGAGAGGGGGCGGAACCTGCGAAGCCCCTCCCACATCCGCCCCTCAACTCATCCTGCGCGCTCATTGGCTGTGCCGTCACAACAGATCCACCAATCTTCTGTGGCCATGTTGGCATAACAAACCTACCCATCACAAGCACCTTGCCATTGTGGTAGCTCACAAATCCCCAAATGGGGTAAAGAAATCCCGAATTGATGAGATTGCAGACATTTCTCCCCAGGTCATCTCGGGGTGGGCTAGAACCTTCAACCCTTTGACTAACGACGAAGGGTTTAACCATTTGTGTCATCCAGGAATACCATTTCTGAGCTAGGTCCCTGTTGACCCTGGTGCAGGTCACTGTGAGCTGGCATTGGCCCTCGGTGGGAGGAGTCATTGCCTCCTTAGGGAGAAGGTCATGTGACAATTGCTAAGGACTTGTTTAACCTAGCCAAGACTGTTTACTGTGCACTCACAAAATGACAAGTTTACTATAAGTTCCATATAGGCCTCGTGTGTTAATCTAGGTTGACTAGGGAATCAAATTCATAGTCACTCGTGTGTATAAGAAAGAGCTTTATGTCAAAAAGTAATTGTATATTAAGAAAACATCCAGTCCAGCCCAGAGCAAGTCCGTAAGTCTGATATTAGCTCATATGTCCGATCCCAGTACACAAGTTCCTCTACAGACTCTCACAACATGTGCAATGATGCCAAGTGCAGGAAGATCACAGGCCAGTGGGTGGGAAGTCTTGTGGATCCAATGGTGGTGGAAGCATCTCATCTCTAGCAGGGGTCTCCACACGGCTCCTCCAGCTCAGGGACTCTGGTTCCACCAGCGTGCCTTCATGTGGTTTGTCAACAGGAATGTCTCACAGGGAGAGTCTCCAGGGAGGAACACAGGAGTTCCCAGAATCCTCAGGAGAAGGCCATGCCCACACAGAGGTTATGACATAATTGACAGGCTAGACTCCACCCCTTCACTCAAGTTGACAGTAGATTATGTAACTGCCACACCTCACCTGGTTTTTCTCTTCAATTAAAAACTGGAAGTGTACTCTCAAATAACCTATTTTTTTAAAAATGATGTGCCATAATTTACTTTTCTTTATAAAGGGATAAATGCTTGCTATAGAAAATGAGGAAACCAGAAAATAAATAAACAAATAAAATTGTTCATAGTTTGTCCCACCACAAATTTAAATTTTTAAAATTAGTTTATTCTTAACGTTTTCATCAGCATACAGTGCACATAGCGTTCGTTTCAGTGGTTCAACCGCATTCCTACTGCTGTGCCCCTGCCTGTGCCCATGGTCAAGTCCCGGCACTTCCTCCCCCTCGGGCTCCCGGCTGGCCGCTCACGGGTACCACTGCAGGTGTCCGCTGTGTTCCCCTTGGACTGTCCTCTGTGTCTTCTCTTTTGTCTTGTTGACATCATAGCATCCTGACATGTAGTCCTGTCACCTAGACCTTTCTCGCCATGATGGCTTCTTCATAGGTTCTATCATTTAATTCATTCCTTTTTCTGAGGGACTGCAGCTTTTCCATGAGGGTTTTTTTTTTTGGGGGGAGGGCGTGGAGAGGCCCCTAATGCTGTGAATCCTAAGTACATTTTAAAGGCACAAGCAATAGTGTATCATTAACCAAAGACGTGCTCTCCTCTCTTTTATTTTGACTTTTTTAAAAAACTTTCAGTTCTCATGCTCCGCTTTCTGCCAGAGAGGCATCCTCTTGCTAACCGGTGCTTCACTGAACTAAAGTGCGTCCGTGACTGAACGCATCCCTTGACGTCTTTTCATTCGCCCGGCCCGCGCCAGCTGCTCTTTGCCCTTCCTGCTCCACGGTGTGGTTAGGGAGACGCGGGCAGAGCGCCTTCCTCGATGTCAGGGACGTGAGCTACCCCTGTGAGTGTCCCAGGCGGTGGCGCTTTCCAGGGGCAGGCAGCCTCAGTGTGCTCCCCTGGAGGGACTCGTGGTTTTGAACTGCTGACCTGGGGTTAGGAGCACCACTCTTCACCGCGCCGCCACCAGGAGCTTTACAACCAGCAGCCTGGTTGACTGGAGAGGATATCTGACATCTGTGGGAACAAGTCACGGGGTGGCCCTGTGTGAGGCTGCCCTGGAGCACCAGCAGAGAGGAGCCAGGATGGTCTGCAGGAGCAGAAGGCTTCCTGGAGGACAAGTGACAAGGTGTGGGCGTGTCTTCAGGGGACAGGCCTCTCCATGCGTGCCCCGTCTTCATTCTGCAGACACAGGGTCGAGTCCGCAGCCTCCAGGCCCCGGTCACACTTGTATGGGTGTTCTCAGGGGCCCACGCTCCCACCTTATGCGGAGAGAAAGAGGCTCCAGGTGCAATTTCTGGACAGATCGATGGTCACTTCCTTGTTTGGGGGCTCTTCTGTCCTGTGGGAGCTGGGGATACCACAGAAATCATTCTTTGGCCCAGGGTCCCATGGAGGACAGTTCTGTCTGCGAAGGCAGAAGAGTCAGCGTCGGCATGAGACAATGGTCCCCCTCGTCAAACGGGCCCGGGCTTGCAGAAGGAGGCAGGCCCTGCTGAGTGAGGGTAATGAAGAAGACATCTCTTCTTCTTGGTATCCTTTACCATATGTTTCGGACCATAAGACGCACATGACCAGAAGACACTTTTTAGAAGACACAGCTTTTAGAGCAGGAAACCAAGAAAAAATGATTCTAAACTAAATGGTACCAGTTTACTACGATGTTCTGGAGTGCCACACCTTCGGATCATGAGATGCACCCTCATTTTAGGGGGGTAAAAAGTGCGTTTTATGGTCCGAAAAATATATTTCTTTGCATCGAGTGTGAGGAGAATCAAATGGCTTAGCAGTAGTAATAAAGCTAGATGTGTGCTCGATGTATGTGATCTCATGGTTCAGGTGACGCGGATTCATGGCTGGGGGTCTTCCTAGAGGGACTCGCTCCTTCCCTGAGACCCAGATCATTGCTAACGCGCGCCCCCACTCTGCTCTCTGTGTGACCACTGCGTCAGGACGCTGTGTTCCTAAGCCAAGGGAACTAAGATGTGTCTGCAAGTGGAGCCTACATTGTGTGTGGGGGCACGTGGGGACACAGCCTGCTTTACGCATGCGCCTAAGTTAAGTCGCAGGGCTTTGAGGTTTCAAATCATTGTCCTGGGGGCTCTTACTCTTCTCACAATCCAGCCACCCGTTGTGCCAAGCACACTCGTACGAGCGCCTTTCTCCCGGTCGGTGGGACTGACGGCGGGTTAGGGTTCAGAAAAAAAAGAGCTGCGGATGGTTTTCAACGAGAGACGAGATTTCCCCTTCTTCTTGAGTCAATGTAAGTCATCTGTGTGCTTCTAGGAATGTGCTCATTTGAGCTCAAACCTCACGGCCATCTAGCAAACCCAACTGGCAGTGATCCCTCAGGGCACGGCAGAACTGTCTCTCTGGGTTTCTGCATCCCCATCTCAGCCCTTCTCAACCCGTGGGTCAAGACCCCTTTGGGGGTCGAAGGCCCCTTTCACAGGACTCGCCTGATTCTCAGCAGTCGCAAACTGACAGTGATGAAGCAACAATGGAAATCATTTAATGGGTGGGGCTGGGGTCGCCACCACGTGAAGGGCTGTCTGCAGGATAGAAAGTCTCGCGGTCCCGTCCCCCCGCCCCCGAGGAGTGGCTGCCGGGTCCAGACAGCTGTCCTGGGGGTCTGCAGGCCACGTGCAACCACGGCACTGCCTGGGCTCTAATTCCACCAAGATTTTCTTTTCTTTTTTTTTTTTTTAGGCATCACTGCCCTCAGGTGGTGGGAGTAGGAGGCCCAACCTTTTAGGCCCAACCTTTGCTCCTGGGAGCCACAATTGAACCTCCATCCCAGTGGGCCGCAGTCCCACGCACAACCACTATGCCACCGGGGCTCAGCCCTCAAGATTTTCTTAATGGGTGGCGGACAGTTGCTGGCAGTGTTCTCTCAGCACCCTTCGTATTTCTGTAGTATCTAAGAGGCACAGTCCTGGTTCTAGCTTTCACTGCACACAGGTGCGTGTCCGTGAGACCGGCCGGCCCTGTGCCCTGCTCCCGGGGAGGGTGAGGTATCAGGAAGCCCTGACCACGAGACCCCTGCTTCCAACCCAGGCGTGGGAGAAGCCCACAGGAGACAGAGGGCGTGTGAAAGACCGACGGAGGGTTGAGAATGGGTCTGGCCTGGGGTGAGAGTGGGGCCGGGGGAGCAGCCACCTGCCCTTCTAGACTCCGGAGAGGGAGCGTGCTCTGAATGAAGGGATTCGCAGGGTTAAAGGTGAGATGGGGCAGCCAGTTGGACAGTGTCGCTGGAGGAGAGTGAGCAAGGTGGGGAGTCGGGGCAGGGCAGGTGGTAGTTGAGTGTTGAGCACTTTGAAGGCGGTGGGGGGAGGGGGAGGCCACAGGGCTTTGACTGGGGGTGAAATGCTGATTCATGTCTTAAGGCTTCAACTGGCGGCTTGTGTGAAGAACAGACTGGAGTCGGGGTGGCACCTGGAGTCCCAGGGATGTAGTGGTTTCCACGTTAGACCACTGTGTTAGTCCAGGTAGACTAGAGAAACAAATTCATAAGCATGCATATGTGTATGAGGTTTTTACTTTTTGGGGAGGAGGGCATCACTGCCCTCTGGTGGGAGTAGGAGGCCTAGCCTTGCTCCCAGAGAGCTGCTGCTGGATTTGAACTGCCAACCCAGTGGCCCACAATCAACCACTGCGCCACCAGGCTTCAGCCCTGTGTATGAGGTTTATAGACAAGAGCAATTGAATATTGAGGAAACATCCCAGCCCTGTGCAGTCCAAGGTCATCAGTCCAATACTAGCCCATATGTCCGACAGCAATCTGTAAATTCTCTCATGGAGTGAGCAGAGAGATAGTGTCTCCTGCCTCTAAGAAGGAAAGTTCTTTTTTTGCTGGTGTAATTAATGAGTGGGGAATGGATTTGAGCCGCCGGCCCTGTTCCCTGACAGACCGAACCACAGAAGGGTCAATCCCAGCACAGGCCAAATCACATGTATCAGCCACACTGGAGGGAGCCCCGTCTGGGGGGGTGTGTGTGCGGAACTCAGCCCTCTCAGCCCTCCCAGCCCTCCCAGGGGACCTGCTCCCAGAAAGATTTCAGCCTGGAAGATTGGTGGTGGTGGAGGGGTGGGGGGCCTGTCAGGGGGACTCGGGTCTTCACTGACCCCCAGAAATTGCCGTGAAATGTGAGGGCGCCCTTCACAAGGAAATGTCTACTCATGAGACAGAAAGTCAGCCCAGGGAAGGTCTCTAGCGAGGGTCTCTGAGCCCTTCTCCTCCCCTCTCTGCCCGACAACCATCTCAGAATCACCAAGAGGCAGGACAGCTCATTGCACAGGGAGTCTTCTGCCTTGGCAAAGACAGCACATGACTTGCAAAATGATCTAAGCCAAAGGTTCCCACACTTAATTGGCCTACTATCACCTTTTCTGAAAGAAAACCGAAAGAACCACTCAGTGCACCCTTGCCCCCCCCCCCCCCCCCCCCCCCCCCCCCCCCCCCCCCCCCGCCGGCAATTCAAGACTGTGATAGGTAACATGGCCAAAGAAGACGGGTAAGTCTGCTGTGACAACATGGCCAATGAACACGCGTGGGATCAATTGGAGGTTGGAGATAGTAATGACTCGGCGAGCCCCGCCCTTGCCCTCATGATCTTGGATCTTCAGACCAGCCCGCTGCCTTGTTCGTCCTGTGCCTCGATCTTCAAGTGACCCTACCCGTGGGACACCTAATCGTGGACGGTGTTGCTGTGAGGTGAGGTTCCTTCAAGCCCTGCTTCGCCACGCTCCTGGGATATTCATCTCTTGAGCTGGGGACTGTTGGACACTGTCATCTGGCTGACTGTTGGGGACCTGCTGTGCTGTTTGCTGCTTGTGGCTGGAGAGCCTGAATTGCTCTACAGAGGACTGCTCAGTGGCCCTCAAAACTCAAAGGACTGCCAGTGTATACTTGCTGTCTCACGCAAGTGAGTTGCACTGAGCCATTTGTACTGCTTTATAAATCAGTTAACTATTTCTTATCTTATTTGGTTTTGCTTCTCTAGAGAACACAGAGACTTTTCTTAATCCCATCATCCGAGATACAATGCAGGCGGTGCTTTTGCAGCTCCCCCCATCATCCAGGTATATCCATTTGGGGAAACACCCATCAAGAGCAGCAATTCCTTTTGGGGGTGAAATATCATGTGTTGGGGTCGAGCCAGCCCCACCCGAGGACAGCGTCTGGTCGAGTGGCCTTGTAGGGCGGTGGAGGCGGTGACCTTTTGGGAGCTGAGTCAAGTGTCCCTGAGTGGGCTGAGTCACCACCCCGGTTCCAGGACACAAGGAAAGAGGAGCATGTAGGACGCGTTCAGGGTTTCGTGGGCAAATGAAGCAGCTTCAAAAATTCCCAAACCCTCGGTGGGAAAGGGGATTTCAGGAGAAAGGAATTCCAGGCTCATGGAACCAAGCAAGGACCATGCTGTCAGAGGAGAAGTCCTTGCTGTCTGCACAGTTTGGGGCCTGAGAGGGTCAGAGCTGAATGGGATCTTAGAGGCCTTCCTGCTGTCCACCCAAGATGCTGTTTCCAAGGTGCCAACACCAACACCCGGGGAGCATCCACAGCAGAGGACCAGGCTGCAGGTGCAGGGATCCAGCTGGCTCTCCCACAGAACCTCACGACCGGCCACGTCCGCAGAGGGACTGGCCGTGTTTAGGGGAAGTGTGCCGAGGAAGGGCATGTGAATGCATAGGAACACAGCTCTGGGTCTGACTGACGGATGGGACCTCCTTCCTTCCTCTGCCTTGTCACCGGCCCTCTTCTCTGTGACCTCAGAAGCACCTTCCTGGAGATTTTTACACGTTAAGCTGGGGCCCCAAGGCTGGTAGACTCCCGAGCCAGGAAGGCATTTCTGCAGAGCTGCTTTTCCAAACAAACCTTTGGTTTTCCGCTTGAACCGGCAGCACACCTTTTCTGCCCAGGTCTAAGTCCTGCCGGGCGGGTGGAGCTTCTGTGTGGAGAAACAGTGCTCCCTGGTGGTGATCTGCAGACGGTGCAGCCTCCTGCGAGCACCACAGAGCTGGGCCGTTAACATCTAGCCCTCAAGTCTAGGGATGCTTTTCTCCACAGGGGCGAGGGGAGGGGGGCTTCTTTTCTTCTTTCTCAGACGTTTAGGCACAGATTAAATGCTCACCGAGTACCATCTCATGGCCCGCAGAAGCCAGCTTGGAACTGAGCCCTTAAGTCCTCCACCCACTTCTGATCCAGTGAATGACGACGCTCTGAGAGGATCTGGTACCCGCTGGTCCCCTGCTTGTGAACCCCGCTGTGTTAGTCCAGGATAAGGAGAGAAACACATCCAGGGATGCTCATATGTGTTATGTAAGAGAGTAATTGAACATTGAGAAAACATCCCAGCCCAGATCAAGCCCATAAGTCTAATATTAGCCCGTATGTCCAATAGCAGTCTATAAAGTCCTATTCAGACTCATGCAACACCTGCAGAAAGATCACAGGCCAGAGGGTAGGAAGTCTTGTGGATCTAGTGGCATGGTAAGCATCTCAGCATTGGCAGGGATTTCCATGTGGCGTCTCCAGCTCCAGAAGCCTCTCTCCATGTGTGTCTTCTCCACAGGGATGTCTCAGGAAGGGAGTGGAGAGACAGTGTCTCCTGCCCCCAAAAAGGAAATTCAGGAGTTTCCAGAGTCCTCAGGAGGACATACCCACACAGGGGCCTCATCGGCTATATCCTGATTGACAGGTTGGACTCCACCCCTACATTCTTAATCCTCAGATTGACACCAGATTAACTACCAAACCCGCACAGTTTACAGAGCTGCTGCAGTACGGCCTGTGCTATGGGAAGAGCCCTGGAGGGGCCCGAGGCTCAGTCCCTGATCATCCTGATGCCAGGGTCTGCTTTCTGTTATGTAAGAGCGGGTGACCATAGGGGTGTGAGGTCCAGCTGGCGGTCTCTCAGTTACTGGATTCTCCTCACAATGTCGTGAGAGAGTCAGCCATTTGAGGAAGGAGAAACCTGCACTCAAGTCATCCAGCGAGTGCCTGACACAGGTACTCAAATAAGGTACTCTCATGAGGCAGTGAGCCTTCATCCTGCCCGGGGGACCCAGCACCCCAGGAATTCCCTCTGTGAGTTGAATCCTGGGGAACGCTATCTCCTTGCACTATTGAAGCAGCCTCTCCTGCGTGACAGTGATGTCAGCACACTGTCACTGGGATCAACGACCCACTCAAACATTTCTATTCTCCCGTCAGCATCCAGAGACGCCAGGCCTTGGCCCCGCTCTCTAGTCTGGGGAAGGTAGCTTGTATGCACAACGAGAATGTGGCCCTTGGGAGCTGTGCTTGGGGAGGGTGAGGGAGGAGAGGGCCCCTGGGGACTCTGCCCCAAGAAGTCTCACAGAGGAGGCTCACAGTGGAGTCTGATGGAGGCAGCACAGTTCCCGGTGCTCCTGAGAGACGCATCCTCATGTGGGTGGCGCACCAGCAGGCTGGGGGCTTGCTCAAAATACTCTAGGGGAGGGAAAGAGGGCTTGTAGCAGCCGCTCCATCCAGAGGGGAAAAATCACTGCGGGTTGTCGAGGTACGGGACAGTCCCCAGCACTCTCCTCTCTGTGTAGGTGACTGTGCTTGGAAGCTGCACAGGGGGTTCTCAGCAGCTTCTTCCCTGTCTGTTCTCCGTCTGGAAGCTCCACCAAAACCTGTTGCCTGGGTGACCTTGACGATGATGACGACCTTTGCAATACCAGTGACACAGCTTTCGGCGTCACAACACACACACGGCACCACAGTGCGGCACAGGACAGACACGCGGTGAGCGCATGCTGGTCAGAGAAGCCGGATTCCATGCAGCGTGGCACCAGGATGGGAGGCCTGTTCCTGCAGACGACACACCCTCGCTTGCTGAAGGTGAGGAGGCCCGGAAGCCCTTGCCGATGCCGATCGGGGCTGCAGCCTGCAACCTGCTCACAACTTGATGTCAGGAAAGCCAGCACGCGCACCACTGGACCCGGAGGTCACATCGTGACAAAGGAGGACAAGGTGGACGTGGGCAGGGATTCTGTCCTCCTTGGATCCGCAATCAGTGCTCATGGAAGCAGCGGTCAAGAGGTCGAGAGGCGTCTTGTACTGGGGAACTCTGCCGCCCAGAACCTCTTTAGAGCATTGCAGGGCAGGGATGTCACTTGGAGGATAAAGGTGCGCCTGCCCCAAGCCAGGGCATTCTCTATGGCATTGTCGTGTCATATGCATGTGGAAAGTGGATGCCAAATGAGGAAGACCACAGGAGAATCGGCATCTGACCTGTGGTGCTGGGGGAGAGTATCGGAGGGGCCAGGGCTGCCAAATCTGCTTGGAGGAAGTGAGGCCAGAGTGCTCCTTCTGGGCAGGGATGGAGAGGCTGTTCGTCTTACGTGCCTGGGGCATGTTGTCAGGAGAGACCTGTCCCTGGAGAGGGACATGGTGTTTGCTCAAGGGGGAGGGCAGCAAATTTGACGCAGGCCCTCGAGGAGCGGGTCGGACACGGGGGCCGCAGCCGGGGGCTCAGGCAGGGGCGGTTGGGAGGAGGACGCAGGGCCGGACAGTGTTCCGTTCTGCGGCTCGGGGCTGGGGACAGCTGGACGACAGCCAACCGCAGCTGCTGTGCAAACGTCCGTAATGAAATGAAACCAGGCCCGGCCGCCACAGTGCCCTTGAGGAAGAAGCTATTGCTCAGACAGAGGAACCCAGGAGGGTGTCTGCCGTCACCTTGGTTCCGATCCCCGGTGACTGCCGGGGATGTGAGAGTCGAACTGGACTTCACAGAGCTTTCAGCGCCGGAGCTCTGACAAGTGGATGCCAGATCTTTCTTTCCCAGTGCTTCTGGGGGGATTTGGCCCTGCAGCCCTTCAGTGAGTAGCCTAGTGCTGCCACCTGGAATTCCAAGACAGAGCAGAGGAGCAAAGACGTCCCTTCTTTAAAAACCACGGCATCCCTCTACAATCCAGGAAGCAGGGCAGGGGGAGCATGCAGATGGGGGTGGAGCATGGAAAAACAGGAGCGAGGGGTGACTGGGGGCCCAGGGGAGCCTTTGGGCAGTGAGTGTGTCCATCACCTGATGCTAGTGGTGGTTTCCTGAATGCCCCAGCGTATCAATTTGGGTGCACAAACATCCGCGTGGCAGGTATGTGTGAACAAGCAGGCCAGAAGCCCCAGCCATGGGGCTACTTCAGACGCAGGGCAGCCTGGCGGGCGGGGTAGCACTGGCTGCCTCGGAGTCTCTGGGCTGTTCATAGTCCGGGGTCAGAGCCCTTCGTGCTTCTCCCTCGGTGCTGCTGAGGGGCTCACAGGGCTGACTCTGTGGACGGCCAGCCAACTCACTGGCCACCACACCACCGGGGCTGCTCTTGTGCGCACACACACACGCACACCCATGAAAAATAAAGAGTCAAGGGGGGGAAGGCACTCTAGCAAGGTGTGGTGAAGAACGTGGGTGGTGCCCACTGTCTGAAAGAACAGCGTCTTGGGTCTGAAAGGCTCGTTTCCAACCAAGCAGCCAGCTAAATAAGGAGTGAGCTTAGTCCTCGTGGAAGAGGCACGCCCGCCTGTGTGATCCCAGGATGGTAGATAATGTAGGAGTCCAGGTAAAACTCGAGAAACCAATCCAGGGAGACTCACATGTGTCTAAGAGAGTTTGATATCACAGAGCAATTGAACAGTAAGAAAACATTCCAGCCCAGTCCAGATCAAGTCCACTCGTCTGCTAGTAGCCCACATGTCCAATGCTAGTCCCTAAACCCCTCTTTAAACCTACGCAGCCATACAGTAATACTGGATCCCAGGCCAGTGGGCGGGAAGTCCTGGGGATCCAGTGGTGGAGAAGCATCTCAGGGCTGGCGTGGGTCTCCACGTGGCTCCTGCAGCCCCGGGCGCTGGCTCCATCAGCACAGCTCCACTGGCTTATCAGTAGCTCTCGCAGGGAGGGAGGAAGACAGCGTCCTGCCTCCAAAGAGCTTTTTATCTTCTTATCGCCTCTAAATGGGGTCATCAAGCTGAGACCTGATTGAGGGGCTAAACTCCGTCCCTTCACTCAGATGCTGTAACTGCCACCGTAATAAAGTCCAAACCCAAAGTTCACGAGACGCGTGACGAAGCCTCTGGTGACTCCCCTCTGGTCCTGTTCCAGGGGGGAGAGAACAGCCCTGTCAGGCAGACAGCATGGTAAAAGTCGGCATGGCAAGGCAATTAGGGGGAAATGTCACCCTTCTGGGCCCCTTTTCAAGTGTTTGCTGTTTTCTGCTTTCTGGTAGATTGCTTTTGGATCATGGCTTGCTGCTGTTACCTGGGGGCAGGCAGGGAGGGTGGGGGTGGGAGTAATGGCTGGGGGATGACCACACTCTCCTCCGTGTGACTGGGCCATGCGATTGAATGATAGGTGAGGTCGGTGCCAATACAGCTTTTAAAACAGAGAGCCAGGAGCAGAGCTCTCACTTTGTTCAATTAAATATGAGGTAAGGGGAAACCAATTATAAGCATCCACATATAGCCTCCGTCCTGGAGGACAACAGGGAAGTGGTTGAAGGGGGTAGGATATGACAAAATAATTTATAAATTATCAAGGGCTCATGAGGGAGAGGGAGGAGTAAAAATGAGCGGCTACCAAGGGCTTAAGTAGTAAACAAGTACAATATGAAAAAGTAATAACTGTTTGTAAATTATTAAGGGTTCATGGGGCAGGGGGGGAGGGAGGGCAAATATGGGTACTGGGGACCTAGGTGGAGGGAGGCTGTTACTAGAAAGATGATGGCAACAGGTGTACAGGTGTGACCTGCATGCAATTGATAAATATGTGGATCGTGGTGGGAGTTGTATGAACCCCCAATAAAATGATTTTCTTTTTTAAAAAAGGAGGGGGAAAGAGGGGCTTGTACCAAGAGCTCAAGTAGAAAATATTTGGAAATTAATATGGCAACATGCGTACAAATATGCCTGATACAAAGGATGCATTGAATGGTATAAGAGCTGTAAGAGCCCCCAGTAAAATCACTGAAAAAAAAGAAAGAAAGGTGGGACCAATTTCAGGGATCTACCTATAACCTCCTCTCTGGAGCAAGGACAACAGGGAGGTGAGCGAAGGGGCACATCGGACAGTGTACGGCATGAAAAAGTAATAGCAATTTATAAATTATTAAGGGTTCATGGGGGAGGGGGAGGGGAAGGAAATATGGGGAGTTGGTATTGGGGCACTAGGTGGAGGGAGGATGTTTTGAGAGTGATGATGGCAACAAGTGTGCAAATGTGGCCGGCATACAATTGACGTATGTGTGGATCGCGGGGGCAGTCGTATGAGCCCCCAGTAAAATGATTTATTGAAAAAATGCAGGGGGAAATAGGAGCTTATACCAAGAGTTCAAGTAGAAAATATTTGGAAATGAAGATGGGAACATGTGTACAAATATGCTTGATACAAATGATGTATTGAATTTCTAAGAGCGGCTGAGCCCTGGTGGCATAGTGGTTGTGCACGGGACGGCGGCCCACTGGGATGGAGGTTCAATTCCGGCTCCCAGGAGCAAAGGCTGGGCCTCCTACTCCCACCACCTGAGGGCAGTGATGTCCAACAAAAAAAAAAATGTTATAAGAGCTGTAAGAGCCCCCAATAAATCATTAAAAAGAAAAAAGAAGCAAGTCAAGTATTTGTATTATACATGACATTTTTCAGAGCAATAATATGGTACGGAAATACTGGCCAAGTCAATTCGGGGGAAATTTTTGAAATAATAGTAATTGTTATCATCATCATAGATTTTATCTCACTGATGTTCACAGCAATGGCAACAGCTAAAAGAGGGGTTCTGAAATAGAATCTGGAGTTTTAAAAGTGAAAAAAAAAAAAAGGGCTGAGCCCCGGTGGCGTAAGTGGTTGAGTGTAGGACTGTGGCCTATGGGCTTGGCGGTTCAAGTCCAGCGGCAGCTCTCAGGAGCGGCACTGGGTAGCGCCCACGACCACCAGAGGCAGTGATGCCCACAAAAAAAAAAAAGTTAAAAAAGAAAAGTAGAAAGCAATGTTTTGAAAATGTTGAGGGCAACCAATGTACAAAAGTGCTTGACATACAATGGAGGTATGTATGGGTTGTGATAAGACCTGTATGAGTCCCAATAAAATAGAGGTAAACTAAAGGGCATTTTTGTTGGTTGTTTTACTTTAACATATTGACTTTTAACACAAGAACTCTGGTGGTCAGTGTCAGGTTTCAGAAATTGTCTTCGACACCCGCCCACATCTTTCTCAGTGTCTCAGTCAGCCATGGTCGGTGTTCTTCTCAGAGTCTCCTAGGGTCTTGAGGGATGACATGTCCACCCCACACCCAGCCCGTCCCCTCCTTCACACACACTCTTCCCCCCTCCCCCCTCCCCCAGCTCAGCCGTGTTCTCCTAGCTCCCCTGGTCAGGTACAGCCTGGTCAGGTACAGCCTTCTCAGGGGCAGCTGTGTCTGTCCGGCATTCAGCCGGCTGACTGGTGATAAGAACTGGTGCTTGACGTGGGCCCGGAGCAGCCACCAGGGGCTGCTGTGGCCCCACGTTCAGCAGGTGGCACTTTTCTGTGGACGGCAATCCAAGGGCAGCGAGTTTGAGTTCTGACTTCTTTCTCACGTGAGAAAGCCTAGTGAAAAGGTTTAAACAGACGGGTGAGGGAAGGGGCCACACGCTTAATTCTCAGGGAGGGAGGGCCTCGTGGAGCTGGCACAAAGTAGCTGCCACCGTTGCCTGTCCAGTGAGTCTGTGGTGGCCTGCGTGTTGCTGTCTCTCTGGACACTGTCGCCAGTTGTTCAGATACCAGCAGGGTCACCCAAGGTCAACAGACTTGAGCAGTCGTGTTATCATCAAAGACCGAGCCTCGTGGACAGCCATGGGACGGGAGAGACGCTGGGGGATGAGGTCCTCGGGTCAGGGGACGCCCCAGATACGACCGAGGAAGGGCTCCCTTCTCAAAGAAGATGGACTGTAATGATGTGGACGGAGGACAGGTTTAGGAACCTTAGTGGCTGACGTGACATGATTCAGGACGCCCAGAGAACATGTGTGCATCCCTGGAACATGGAACATAGGAAATGTCAGTCCAGGAAAACTGACAGTCATCCAAAACGAGGTGGAACACGTGAAGACCGTTACTGTCAGCATCCGTGAACCCAAATGGGTTGGCAGGGCCATCTTCATCAGAGGGTCATCCACAGGAACGATACATTCAAAAGGAATGGAGGAGAAAATGAGAGCCCATCCAGGAGAGCCCAACATGACCAGGTCTGTGCCACCCGGACCTGGAGACCGTCTCCAGACGTCCTCTATGGACCGCAGACCGGCCAGGCTGCGGGATGGCACCGGGAACACGGCAGCTGGCGAAAGCAAACAGTCATTGGCACATGGGAGAGAAGAGACGCCGACATGGGCGCTTCATCGTCCAGCCGCTCAGATCGATAGAAGAAACGACGGCGACATTTCGAAGGCCAGCCCCAACGTGGCAGAAACACGGGCAGTTTGTCGGTCTGTCTCGTTCAGGGTCGCGATGCGCCTGAGCCACTAGGGAAGCCACCCAAGAGGCTGGTCTTCTGCTTGTGGCGGCCCGGTGCAGGCCTCAGGGTTCTGTGCCTGTGGGATCCTATGCTGAGCCTGACCGAGCTGCTCCCAGTCCAGGCAAGACGGGACTGCGGAGGCCACCCTGCACGGGGCTTGACTCCCAATCAGACTGCCATCTCTCTCAGGCACCTGGCCCGAAGCAGAGACACCACATTTTCTTCATTCTTGCACTCATTGGTATTAGCTCTTGTTTCTCCAACTTGCCCCGCCATATCCTCAGAAACGATGTTTCCAGTTTACCTATCCTTGATTTCATAAAGATGCGCACACAGACACACACCACACACACACACACACACACACACACACACACACACACACACACACACACTAGCAACCTCAAGAGCAAAGAAAGCTGAAAATAAAAACCCAAACAATTTTTACATGGGCCCAAAGGGAGAACAAATGATGAGATGTTAAGGTTTAACTTCGCGGCTTCTTCATGAATCCACTGTCAACGCACTCTGTCCATGGCGGGCCGGCCTCCTCAGTGGCATGTGTCCTAGGGGACCGTTGTGAAACTGAAGGGTAGAACAAAGAAACCACGCACAGAGCCTTCCAGGGTTCACTTCTTCCATGGAAACTGGACCCAGAGAGGGAGTAATGTAGTGTCTTACAGACTTATATAATCCTGGGCTAACAAGTCCCCCCGCCCCCCACAAACTATCCGCTCCCCCATAACAGGAAAGGGACAGGGAGGTGCATGCGTAATAAGATGAGAGGGTTCTAGAGTTAAGGGACGGCTTCCTCTTGGTTGCCTCTGAGCTGGCTTGCTGACCTTACGTGTCCCTGAGCACTTCTTCAGGGTAACAATCTATAAGTCTTATCAGAAGGGAGTGGGCTGTACTTAGGGAGTGTGGTGGGGTGTCTGATCAACTCTGGATGACAGACAACCTTTGGGGAAATAGCCTTTGAGCAGTCGACCTTCAATTAGTACTAGCAACCATGTGCTTGCAAGCAGTGCCAAGAAACTGGCATCATTACGGGGGATGTGGTGGGAATGACTTTTACCCGGGAGAATGGGACACGTTTCCAACCCACAAGCAAGAAGGCCTCCCCCACCAGAGTCTGCCTCCCAGACTCCTTCAGTTGAGTCTAGAGAATTCCTCCCTGCACACTCTTTCCCCTCCCCTGCTTCCCACGTCTGTGGGGGTAGGAAAGCCATTCCCATCCCTGGTCAGCCGTCAGAGGAGATTGACGGGATCCCGTGGGGATGCTGACTCGGGGCTTTCATTGCCCTCCATCACCTGTAAACTAGACTGCAGCTCCCTCTCCCGATCTTGGTGTTTTATTTCTTATAAACGCTTGGGTCACACAAGTTGATGTGTTTCTGTTTGAACTTAGATGGCTGCTGGTTGGAAGACAAGCCTCGAAGCGTCCAAGTGCGGTTCCTTCTGGTGTCCAAGCCACGCTTTTCTAGAGCGCTTGCTTCTGGTGGTGACGTGGTCCAGTCCCCGGAGGAGTCTCTCCCTCCTTCTCTGTGTGTGCGTGTCTTCCTCCCTCCCTCCTCACGGTGACTTTGTCCGCTCGGTCTGTCCATTAAGAATCTCATCTTGTCACCTCTGTGGTCTCTCATGGGGTGAGATAAAGTTTCGCGCATGTTGACTTCCCAAATGGGGAAGATCTTCAGCCACAGCTGGCTCTGTGGGAACAGCCCCGGGACAGAGCTGGGCACGTTGGCCATGCTGTCAGCCTCCGCTGCTCAGAGAGCTCCACTCAGCCAAGAACAAACTCCTCCATCCCATGCGCGGATGTCCCCGAAACAGCCGGCTGGCTTTCCCCCCCGCCCATGTGCCCACGCAACCGGCATCAACAAGACACATCTGTTGAAAGCCTGCTCCTCTAACTGTTAGTAATGTGCCCCTAATGTGTCTGAAGAGCTTCTTGGGGAAGAAGCTACTGTACTAGAACCTCTCCCCATGTCTCGACGACCAAGACGTGCCCCGTGGTGTCCTCATCATACAGTCACCTTAGCTTACTGCAGCAGTTCTCAACTTGTGGGTCTCGACCCCTTGGAGGGGGGTGTTCAACGACCCTTTCACAGGAGTCACCCGATTCACACAGTAGCAAAATGACAGTGATGGAGTAGCAAGGAAAACAATTTTACAGTTGGGGGTGTGTGTGGGGGGTCACCACAAGATGAGGAACCGTGTGAAAGGTTCATGGCGTGAGGAAGGTGGAGAACCACTGCCTTCCAGCAAGGCCATTTCAGGATGCCGGTGGACAGGGCCCTGGCTCAGATGCTCATCGTGATGCTTACTGGCCCCTCCATGCCGGGCACCACCCTGGGAAGATGGCTTTTCATCCCCGCCAAGGCGGGAGCCCTCATCCCGCCGATGGGGAAGCAGGAGCAGAGGACTTAGTTTTCCACTCCAAGGCACATCCCTGTTAAATGGGAAAACTCGCCTCCTTTTCACTCTGTGCCAGCTGCTGTAAGGGCCTCAACCCTCGATGATAACCCAATAGCCATTTGATAGTCCACTGAATTCAAGAAATATTGATCTCGTGCTTCCATCCAAGCTTCAAGATCTAGACGTTTGGGGGAATTGTTCATCTCGCTGGAGGATGAGCTAATAGGTTAATGATTAAAGAACAGCGTGATACATGGCTCTGCTTTGATGATAATAATAGTCACCCTGCATCGAGTCAGGACGTCAAGTGACTCACCACATGGCGCCCATCTGCTGCACAGGCCGCTCTAAAGTGCGGAAGATCAAGGGTGTCTGATCCAAGCCAAAGTGCTTGCATTCGCTTCATGTGCCTGGGAACACTGGACACTGAACAAGGAAGACCAAAGAAGAACTGAGCCCTTTGCCTGACTGTGCTGGTGACGGATATGGACAGCCAGAAGGACAAGCACATCTGTCTTGGAAGACGCACAGCCAGAGTGCTCCTGGGAAGTGACAACAGAGAGACTTGTCCCCTGCACTTTGGACAGAGAAGGCCCTGGGACACATCAGACATCAGACACAGCAGCCATCCAAGGGGGGCGTCAACCCAGTCCGCGTGGAAGAAGCACACCAGCCTGTGTGACCCAGAGACGACGACAACGAAATTCAAACATGGCGAAGGGAACAGTATCAGAGCCTACATTTCAAACACCCAATTTGTGGAAGCCTGTGGGGGGCAGCGGGGCCCCCAAAACCTATCTGTAGAGTACAGAGTCTGATTAAGACGCTGGCAGATCCCCTTCAGCCACAGGCTAGGGGCTCCAACAGCACCACTGTCGGTCAGAGATCATTGCCATAGCGATATGACTAGATGTTGACGGTCAGTTGGCCGCCCTCGTGACCCAACCTGGAGTCCTTCCAGGTGCAAGCATTCCCTGCTTGCTCCATGACAGCATGTTCTTCCCTGGCCCTTTACATATTCACAGTGGTCTTTACATATTCATAGTGGTCTCACTATTCGTGGTTTCATCTTCGCACGGTTACGATTTTATCCTTGCCTCTCTGCTTCTGTTTTGCATGACTTCCGTTGGGCTTTCCAGTTTGTGAAGCACAGAGAAGTGGACGCGTGCAAGCAAGGGCTTGCAGGGGAGGTGGGGGGAGCAGAGGGAGCAAACCGTGCCTGGGGGTGGGGTGGGGAAGCACTAGAATGATGGCATCATACAACTCGTTTTTAAAAGGACACAGCTGTAGGAGGCGGTGGGGCAGTGTTCCAAAATTGACTGTGGTGATGATTGTACCACTCTTCTTGATCTGATCGAATGGGTGACTTGTGTGATGTGCCAATGGAAGTGTCTGTTAAGAAAGGACAGGACATCCCGCTGGCAGACGGCTG
Organism: Nesogale talazaci; assembly: GCA_004026705.1. Lineage (NCBI taxonomy): Eukaryota > Metazoa > Chordata > Mammalia > Afrosoricida > Tenrecidae > Nesogale > Nesogale talazaci. Next base: position 17,629 of record PVJH01011492.1, on the reverse strand, counting down.
CTGGGCTGGGTTGGGCACCCCGAGGTGTCGGATGAAGGGTTACCCCGTGTGACAGAGTCTCACAGAGGAGGAGGACGGCGGCGGGGATTTTAGAAGAGAACGTGGGCGCACCAGAAGTCCCCAGGTTTCCACAGGGACAACAGCCACGGGCGGAGATGACTCTACCCTGCAGGGTTTTGTGCCACGGTTACATGGTCGCATCCTTTAAAAGCTCGCAGTAGCTACAGCATCGTCCCTATGCCCTCCAGTGCAGCCGCTCCCACAGCTCAGGGCCTGCTCGGTGCTGGGGGCCAGATGTGCAGCACGGGCTCTCAGACCCGTGGGAGAGGCAAGTGCGTGCTGAGCCGGCACCCAGAGAAGCCGTCCACACCACATACAGACAGGGTCCAAAGAAGCAGGTAGAAGGCCGCTGATCCAGGAGGGGTGGGCTCGACACGGGCATAGGAGAGAGGGCTGAGCCTCTGGAAAGCCCACACATCAGGGCCGGCTGCAGAGTGGCTGTCACGTTTGACTTTGAAATCTGATTGGAGGAGAGAACAATCGCTCGGTGCCTTCTGGAGCCTCCCAGGTACCTGCAGACCCAGCACGTTGGGGTCCAGGCCCGCGTCTCCGAGCGTCTGTGTCCAGAGCCACCAGAGCTGGGCGGCCGTGGGATTGCAGCCACACACCAAGACCCGGGGCGAGCGAACTCTCACCCGCCTGTTTACACCTAGGACACGCCTGGCCTTTCTGAACACCGTGTCTCTCCCCCCACCCCCCATTTCTTTTCAGCTTCTGAAACTTCTGCTTGATGAAGGGTGGACCTTCGAAGCCCATTTTCTATTTTTCTCTCTTACCGGTTCCTTCTCTTCCCCACATGTGAATGTCCGCCTTCAGCCTTTAGCACAGCAGTTCTCAACCTGTGGGTCACGACCCCTCGGGAGTCGCACAACCCTTTCACAGGGATTGCCCCATTCACAACAGTTGCAGAATGGCAGTGATGACTTAGCAATGAAAATAATTGTGGGGCTGGGGGTCAGCACGGCATGAGGGGTGGGATGAGGGGGCCGTGGCGCGAGCAAAGTGGGGAGCCCCCGCTCTAGCTGTATCTTCTGAGTGCTGCACGCGCCACCAGCGCGGTCTGCTGTTGCATCATTGAGAGTTTGGATCAAATGTTCCTTTTCAGTAGTCACACGACTCTTGTTCTCTGCTTTTTCTTTCCTGTCTTCTTCTTCCTCCTCCTCTTCGCAAGCTCACTCATTCCCAGGGACACAGATCCTCTCAAATATACACAACGAAACCTGCAGACAGCTGGAATGTTAAGATGGCCCCCGTCAAAGGGGAAAGCGCCCCTTTGGGTCCAGCTCTCATGAGTCTCCGTGTGCGGGAGACCGAGGGAGATGGGTGCTCATGAAGTGGTAGACACGTTTCTCGCCCGTTCCCTGCACTTGGCTCTTCCATCCAAGATCACTTGCTGCTCCTCCTGAGCTTTTCCTTTCCTGCTATTTCTTTTCCCTTCAAATGTCTGCCACCCTGTTGAAGACCATTTTTTAACGTATGAGCCAAGATCAGGTGTCTAGAACAGGGAGCTAGAGCCACGTGCTTCAGTTCGCCGTGGTAAAGACCCAGGTATCCACGTCTTTTCCTCTGGCCTCTGCCAGCGCTCAGGAATTGGGGCAGAGAAGCAGCTCCGCTTTGGGAAGGGACTGAGCTTCATACTGCACTTCATACTGGGGACCATCTTTATATCTTCTTGTCGCTCACGTTTCCATGTCTGTGTCTTGTGCCCCCGCCCGATCTTCTCAGTAGTTAATTTTATCCTCAGCTGTGTCAGTCAGTGTTACTGTTCAGGCCATCTGTTGAGAGTGCAGTTTTTACCCTCCCCCCCCCCCCCCCCCGATTCATGTCTCATCGAAGTTTATTCTCACCAAACATGTGCTGTCACGTCTCGGTTTGATCTCAGGACTCTCTGTTCTCTGGGTTGAGCTGTCTCGAGTGTGGTGCCTCTCTCAGGCACCGGTGGTGATTCTTCAAACGTTGGACATGTCTTTGATTCAGGGACTTTTCTTCAGTCTGTGTCAGAGACGGGCAGGGAGGGGGGTGCTTCTAGAGAAGGGGGCCAGGAGTTAGGCCTCTGGGAACAGGGTGCTGCCTGAGGGAATGCCCCAGCTGTGCCATCTGGCACCAGAGGGGGCAGGGGTTGAAGGTTGGCCCTGTCTATTGCCCCATGGTCTGCTGCTGCGTGGGGACACACACACCCTTTTTACATTGTCTTCTTTTTGTGTGTTGGACATGTGCTTTGCTCCCTAAATCTCATCCAGCCTGTTTTGCACGTCCCCCCCCACTCATCCTCATCTCTGGTTCACCAGTGAGGCCTGGGTCTGCCAGTACCTGTTGAGAGTTTCTTAAGAAGTTCGGCGTAGGATCCTTACGGTCACTTCTAAGGACTCAGTGGGAAACTGTGTTTTGTGTATCTTCACAAGCCTCGTGATCACCCATAGGCCGGTACTTGATTTTCCTTCACCTGTCTTGACAAGCTGCTCTGAGCAGGATCCTGTCTGGCACGGGGTAGCAGCACATGGTAGTTGATAGGTAAACACGTCTTGACAGTTCGGCTGGCCCCCTTGCATCTGCGTGTTTCCCCATAACTGCAGTGTCTTTCCCCCCCTCTACCTGACAAACTCTGAATCCTTAAAAAGCCATGGAAGATGGCATTTTCCTTTGTCTCCCCACCCCCACCCTGTTGTTGTTCTAAGAGTTGACTTTCCATCTTATTCTCTCTCCCTGTTAGAGAATGTATCAGATGGCATTGTGTTTCATTTGTCTATGACCCACCCACCCCCTTTGCAAACTGGCAACTTAGCCCATCCACTGCCAGTCTCCCCCTCCCCCCCCCCAACCCACTGCCACCGAGCCAGAGCCAGCGCACAGTAGGCATTGATCTGGCATTTGCTGAATGGGTGCATAAGGGAGCGAGGGAGGGATCGAATACTATAGATGTGTGCCCAGTGGCTAGCTACCTTATGCAGCGTGCCGTGACAGTTTCTAAAAGGTTCCCGGTGTGGCCTGGGGAGCAACTGCACATCACAGAGGCTGACGGTGTGACTTTCGTACAGCTCTGTGGCTTTGAGGGCTGGTGTCCCCAGCATCTTCCCACCCAGGAAAGTGGAGAACCGAGTTACTCAGCTCACTCTTCCTGCTGAAGCCAAGTGAACATGCTGGATCAAGCGAATGGCCCCGATGTCCCATCAGAGCAGTCCGCAAGAGAGTGAGGAACGGGAAGCCAACACCCTAGGAAGTGCAGACCCCAGAGAGGTAAAGGGGGGTGTGAAGCAGCTTGCACCCAGACAGTCGGAGCGTTGGCCCCAGTAGCCGACAGGCCACCCCTTTGTCACGGAGTCAGTTCCAAGTGACCGTGACCCTACCAGAGAGGGACTGGGCCTCGGGTTTCTGGGCTGTGGTCTGTACGGGAGCAGACGGCCACAGCTCTCCCCTGTCGAGTGGCTGCTGCTCAAACCTGCGAGTGCTCCGTGAACAGCCCAGTGCCTGCCACGGCACCGCCAGGCTCCTGCTGGCAGTAAAGGGAGTGGGATTGACAGCCTAGGGCCCGTCCAGGTGGGGAGTCTAAGAGGAAGAGGCCCTTCCTTCGTGAATCTGGAAGGAGGCTCAGGCTAAGCAGGAAGCACCAGAGCACACACAGGGCAGGAAGACCGAGCCCACAAACTCCCAGAAGTGCTCATCACTCGGTTCATGTCCCCTGGGCAGCCCAGAGCCCCCCGTGGCTGTCGATGACCAACCCAAGGCACTGTGGTAGTGACATGATCGGGTGTCATTTGGGGACTTGAGAGGATTAAGAGTAAACAGGTGGAGTCTAGTCTGTCAATCAGGTTCCTAGCCAATGAGGCCCCTGTGTGGACATGGCCTTCTCCGGAGGATTCTGGGAACTCCTGTATTTCTTCCTTGGAGGCGGGAGACACACTCTCACTCTGCTCACTCCCTGAGAGATGCTCTACTGACAAGACACCTGGCACTACGCTGATAGACCCCGTGCTCTGGGAGCTGAACTGTTAGATCTCCCAGGTAGAGAGATGTCTCAGTCCTTGGCACCGTGCAAGAAAGAATTCACGCTGTAGCCGGGCTTGTGATCCAAGTGAGTTTTATGAAAGGTTAAAGTCCCTCACCTGGGACACACATCCCCACCTCCATCCAGCACCTACTTCCTGAGGCCCCCGCTCTGTACCAGGCTCTAGCAGGCACTGGGGGCACGTGACGTGACGGCCAGTCCCACTCCTGCCCTACCAGAGCTTACAGTTCCCTGTTTGGACACCTCCGCCTTCTCTGCCCCATGTGTCCCCACCTTGCATTATATAGAGGCGGGGTGGGGGTGGGGGAAAGTTTCAGAAGTGGCCAGCTTCTGATATATACATTATGGGTTCAACAGGTGCAGTTGTACAGCGATAATGATCATTTATTATAACAATGACATAGAGAACATGAGAGAAAGAAACAATAAGCGTCAGACACATTTCATATCAGGGTAACATGCTCACCTCCTCCCCGCCTGGTGGCCCATGTAGAGAGAGAGGGATTACATGATGAGGGAGAGGGACCGAGAGCATCCAGCGCTCGGGCAGGAGGGAGGTACAGGAGCGACACAGGAGCGAGAGTGAACATTAATTTTTCCCTCTTAAATAATCTTAGGGGGGGACAAATGAGTTCTACTGCCACCGGTCAGGACATGTCACAAGAGGGGGCTGTCTTGTGACAATGGCTGAGGGATGTCTACTTGACTAAGGGGAGAGGGATGTGAGAAGGGAAGACCTCAGACTCCTGGGCGGAGATGAACGGGTCTGTGTGGTGAGGAGTCATTGACGATGGCCCTTGAATCCCCCCCCACAGGCCTCCAGGGAAGCCAACCATCATCCTAACAGCAGGGGAGTCAGCTCTATCGTGAGTGACGCAAAGGCCTCAGACAACTGGGAGCTTCAGGGGGAATAGCTTAGCTTAGTCAGTTTCAAATGCCGGTAGATAGGTTGCTTAATATTTTAGAGTATAGCAATTGTGGAAAAGTCCTGTCTTCATCCCCCAGGGCAGAACCTCACAGAGAATGAGTAATGTGCTGGCATTCCCTGAGGACATGGCTGGATTGTGCGTGATCCTGCCCAGAGTCCCTCCCGACACAGTGATGAGCCCATGTAGGGGCTCTTTATTTTTTTGCTATTGAATGACTCAGTATAGATATTTTATTTTATATATTTTTTGAACTCGTTTCAATTCATGCATTGCTTGCATCAGGCGAATTTGTACATGTGCTGCCTTCATTCTTTTTGGACATTTACTTTCTACTGAGCCCTTGGTATCAGCCCCCCCCCCCTTCATAACCCCTTGATAGATTGTACATTGTTAATATTTTAATCTCTGACACTGACCGCTATCTCCCTTCCATGGTTTTTGTTGTTCCTCTCCTTGGAGAGGGGTGTATGGTTGTGTCCATCACTGTGATCGGTCTCCCCTTTCTCTCCCCTTCCCCTTCTGGTATCGCTATTCCCACTCCTGTTCCTGGATTCTGTGTCGTGAACACCCATCTCTTATCTATCCCCGTGTGCATGTTCCGGTCTAGTCTGGATTGAGCAGCAGCAGCACTGGGGTCATGGAAGTGGTGGGGGGCAGGCGGGGTAAGGAAACCTTACGGAACCAGGGAAATGGATGCTGGGTTTCTCAGACGGCACACCTTTGCACATCTTCGTGAGATCAATGGCCAACAGCGCTGGCAGGGTGGAACTGCTGAGCACACGGGAGTGGCCCAATGCTCATCCCACAGCGACATCACTGTAGCTGCAGCAGTATCCTGTCCAGGATCCCTGACTCCCCTCTCCCCACCCCTCCCCAGGCAGGGAATCTGGTTCTGCCACTTGCTCTTGCTGTGAGCTCTGGGAATGCACTCCCCTCCCCTCCCCTGTCAGTGATACAGGGGACACTAGAAGGGCCGGGAGACAGCCCTCCAGCCTGTGGAGCACCTGTCCATTGACAGGTTGTCCTACTGACCAGCCGCTGACACCTCTTCTTCTCCTCCTCCTCCTCCAGGCAGCCCCACAGCCCAACACCGAGGACCACCTGGAGAGCGGCAGGCCTGCAGAGTAAGTGCAGGGAGGCAGAGTCTCCACTCCAGAGCCGCTTGCGCTTACTGCTGCCTCCAGCGACCCCCTGAAGCCCTCCAGAACCCCGTTTTCTCCAAGCCTCACCCTAGTTCCCAGACCCAGCTCCCTTTCCCATGCAGACCTCTACCAACCCTGGGAGGTGGTGGCAGGGAGCCTGGTCCGAGGATGGGTGGGCAGAGTTCAGACTGGTGCACGCCCCCTTTCTGGGACTCAGACAGCAGGAAAACAGGAACTCTCTAGGTCCCATCTGAGCTGTTTGAGGGAGTAGATAGGAACCCCCAAAGACCCACTCTGCCCCGCCCCCTGTGACACTCCCAACAGAGAGTCAGACCCCAAAGCCAGGTAATACTCCTTCCCAGGCAGTAAGGGCTGTGCGGCATGCTGGGAGTCGGCCTCACTGCTTCTAAGAACGAGCCTGGGCACAAAGCATAGCAACAGAGGAGGACATGCAATACTCCCAGGGGGTGCGTGACCCTGCCACGGCAGCAAGTGGGGGCCCTGGGATAGAACCCATCCCTGCCTCCAGGGGAGAGGCTTCCCACTCTGTGCTTGGCAGATAAAGGCCGGGGAATGGTGAGCTCAGACCTTGGACACATGGCAGAGTTTGGGGACTGGGATGTCGGGTGGTTCCGAGGTCCCTAAAGGGCCCTGCTAGCTATCCAGTTGGGATGATGAGTTTGGGAGCCATGGCTTACCCCCTAAGACCCTGTCCTCATGTGCCACCCACAGGACCCCAAGCAGCAGTGGCAAGAGGCCCGAGAGGCAGCCGCCCATCGTGTATGACTACTCGGAGGAGGAGCTGATGGCCAGCATCGAGCGGGAGTACTGTCGCTGAGGCCTGGCCCCACGCTGGGCCCGGAGAGCAGGGCGGCTGTCCGCAAGTTATCCAGCCAGACCCAGCCCCGCGCCACCCACCCACCAGGCGACAGTCAAGCCATCACCCCTCCTCCGGTGCCCGTGGGTGCGGAACCCCCTCCAACGCAGGGCTGCGCTCTGCCTTGTCAGACTGACGCTTCCAGGCGCATGTACAGCAAGTGGGTCTGTCCAGGTCGGCGGCTGACCACAGAACGCGCAGGCGTGCGCAGGGCCTTCCCTGTGCAGGGCGGGCGGGGGCGATAGGGCGCAGGCGTGTGTGCCCAGGGGACCCCGGAGGCCGCTTGCATTTGCGCAGTCTGGGAGAGGGGCTGGGGACGGAAAGCTGGCCCGGGGCCCCCAGGGAACTCTGGGGAGCACCTGGGAGTGGAGGAACCAGGGCCTCCACCTGGCCCAGGAAGGTGCACCAGGAGCTGAGGAGCGCGTGTGTGTGCGTGTGTGCACGTGCGTGGCCCGTGCGTGGGTGCCGTCCCAGCTCTGTACCCGCGCACCCCCTCCACCCATGACCTGTGCACAGTTGTAACTCCTGGGGTGGGGGTGGGGGGGAATGGGAGGGAGCAGGCCCAGAGACTCTTTAAGAAGCGCTCTCACCAGATGGCTGGACCTCCCACCACACTTGGAGCCGCAAGTGTGCTGAGACATAATGCCTTTTAGACCTTTGACAACCTCTTCCTTCTGACCCCTGCCCTCCCCAGAAGGGGGGCTCCTGCTACTGCTAGGGGCTGCGCTGCCCTGGGAGCGGGAAGACCCAAGCTCCAGTCCTGGCCCCTCTGTTAACTTGCCATGGGTCATTAAGCTAGTCTCTTACTCTTCTGGGCCCTGGTTTCCCTCTCTGGACAATGAGCCCCAGATGTTCTCTGAAGTTGGCCCCAGTGCTGACAGTCTGGGAGTACAAGTTTCCAAACTCCCCTGGAGGCATCCCTGCCTCCCCTGAACAGCCTGGTGTCCAGGCAGTACTGTGGGGAAGGTCTCTGCTGTCTGGTTCTTCACCGCACGGGTAGTCCCACGAGCACTTCAAGGGGCTTTTCTATTCCTGCCCCTCTGTCCCCCCCACACACAAGAAATGAGGCTTGAAGGACCCTGAACTTAGCTGACAGGTAAGAAAACCGTCAACTTACCAAGACAACCTGTGCATGTGTGGCAAGACCAGGAAGGGAATCTAAGCTGCCCAGTTGGAAGGCCAGATTTCTCCCGTGGGCTCTGAACCCCCAGGTGGCGGGGGGGGGGGGTGAATCGTTCCTGGAAAGCCCAACCTGAGAAGGGGACCATGGTCTTGGATGGCAAGGAGACGGTCTCCTCTGGACCAGTTGTCATGGACTTCTGGACACGGGACAACAGCCGTTTGAGACAGGCCTACACTTGTGACTTTGTTCCTGCTGAACAGGGTCCTCTCCCTGGCACCAGTCCCTTCATGGCAATCGCTGCCAGTCCAAACATCACAAACACAGCCCAGGACGCAAACATCCTGGAGACCAGCAAACAGCCACTTGGCAGCGTCCGAGGTCTGCAGGCCCCTGGCCATTGCCGGGGGGATGAGCACGTCTGTGAACTTGCATGAACTGACAGGAGAGTCTTAGATGCAGGCAGACGTTCCGCAGCTGGAAGATGTTGACTGGCCGGAGGATGGAGCAGGGAGTCTTTCAGCAAACAGGACCTCCCCGGTGCCCAGAGCTGTCTCTCATCCAAACAAAAGCCATTTTTCTCATTAAAAAAAAAAAAAAAAAAAGACCCCCATTGCTATTTTAACGATCCAAACCCAACCTTAGGAAAAGCGCAGAGAACGTGGTGCCTCACAGGCTCTGAATATGCAGATGTGCAATGCTGACAGCCTGTCCCTCCTCTGGTTCCATGGAAGTGAAGTCCCTGCCCTGTCTGGGGGAGCCATGTGAACCCATCACACAGCCACTGAGTCAGGAAACCCTGCGAGCCGGCCGCCCTCTGCGTCCACCTTGAAGGGGACACGCTCAATGCAAACACAGCTCAGCCATGGTTCTGGGTCTTAAAAAAAGATTTTATTCCCTACCTTAAGGGCAGAGGGTAACCAAGTAGCACTGCACTAACCTCACCTGTGTCAGGGTGGGTGTGCTGTGGGAGGCTTCGGGGTGGGCTGGGACTCGGGGACCAATCTGGGAAGCCCCTGTCTGACAAGATGTACAGCACGGCCGGCATGTCCCAGCCTCTCTTCAGGAGCCCCTGGTAAGTCGGGTGCTTTGAATTGCCACCAGCCATGTTTTTGAGAGTCTCATTTGCCCTCCGTGCCCTCTCAAAAGTTTTGTATCAGCAAATCCGTGGACCCCGTTGTGACCGGGCTCATCGTGGCCTTCCCCATCCAGATGCCGTGCCTCTGTGGTTATTGTGCCCTTGTCCCGCTTAAGACTGAATAAACAGTCTCTCTGAACTAAGTGCATTTGTGTAAGGATACATGAAAAAGCAAACATGAGTAAAATTTAAAATAAAGAAATACACCTGTGTCCCTACTGCTGGCCGAGCACAGCTCTGGGTCTTGTCTTGGCTGCCCAACAGGCCTGAGACCCGCCTTTGGGGCTGAGAGCAGTACTTGTTTCAGGACGGAGTGTCCAGACAGAGAGAAAGGCATCTGGGAACAGAAACGGATGACACGTGTCCAGAGAGAGTCCGGAGGTGACGTCTAGGGCAGGGTGGGGCCGACTCTTGAAGTTTCCCAGTCTCCACACAAGCAGACTGGGGGGCGGGGGTGGACTGTAAACCACCGACCTTCGGGTTACCAGCCAAGTGCCTCAGCCCCGTGTCACCAGGGCCCCTTGCAGGAAGTCTAAGTGACCGCTAAGGTGTCTCCTGCCTGCTGGTGAGCTCGCTGCCCAGCCCGGGACCTTAGAAAAGCAGGTAGATTCCAATTCTCGTCACGTTTTATTTTCTTGGCAAAGGAGCAGAGCCACCTCGTAGCCTCCTGCCACCAGCCCACTACCCTCCTGCCCGCACCCACCAAAGGCTCTTCTCTCTTGCCCACCTGCAAGGGTTCTTGGCCTTAGCCCAGCAAAGGTTCCTTCTCGCCCTTGGCCCGGGGCTCCTGAGAAGCTTCTGCAGAACCACCCCCTTCATTAGTCAGTCTCATCAAGGCTTCTGTATCTCACAGGTGCCTGAGCGCCTGCCTGCACCAAGAGCCAGCGGCCAAAGGTCACCTGCTGCGGGGAGGCCTGGTCACGCTGGCTATGGTTAGCCCCGAGTCACCGGGACATCATGTGCTCACAGAGCAGGGCGTCAGAAGCTTATCCTAGCTGGATCTTCCTGGAGCAGGACCCTTGCTTGACCTGGCGCATGCAGAGCTGCTGCCCTGGGTGGGTTCAGACCGCCCACCTTCCAGCTGGCAGCAAAGAGCCCCCCGGCTCCTGCACCACATCCACCCTGACCCACAGATGGACTGCATGGCCTTTCCCAGGCTGTCATCTCAATGGGGTGGACAGCTTCAGCTGGTGGGTTAGAACCATGGTCCTAGAGGTAAGGAGTCCCCACCAGGGCTCCCAAACGGCTGCCCACTGTGTTGGCAGGAATGGAACGCAGGCCAACCGCTTGGAACACAGCTGTGCTCTGTGCTTACCGTGCGATCCACCGACACTGCCCAGCCGGGCTCCCAGGCTCCCCAGCGAAGGCCACAGAATGGAGCTGGGCCTCAGGCCGTGTGATTGCACCCTGGGTTCTGGCACGAAGGGGAGAGGGGAGGGCAGCGCACAGAACCGCCACCGCCCGCTAGCAAGAACCAGGCAGGTGACAAGCCTTAGACGACATTGAGAAGACAAACCATGGTTGTGGTCCGGAAGGTTGGTTGCCTCTTCCAGAAAGGCCGGTGCATAATCATGCGGACACCCCACCCCCATCCCACATCTCTCTCTATCCGACCTCAGGGGGTGGGGGTGGTGTGTCCTCTATCTCTGGCTGTGACAAAACCCTTAATTTCAAGACTTGGGACGGGCGTGGCTCCCTCAGAGAACATTGACCTGACTGTGTCAGTAGAAGGGGGTCTCATCTGAGCAGTGCCCCTAAGGGGCTGGTCCCCGGAGGGACCAGGCCACCAGCAAGGCTGTAGTTATCAACCGTGTCAACCTGCAGGTCTGCTGGGACTAGGTAGCTTGCCCCCCAGCCCACCACCCACACACATGCTGAGCGGGAGCGGTGGTGCCTGCTGCAAGGACCAAAGGACACCTACGCGGGTGCTTTGGACACTGAGGTCCTGCAAACAAGCGGCGGCGGCCTGGTTATGGGGAGAACATCACCGGGGGACCGCTGCCCTACAGAAGAGACCGGCGGCTGGGCTGTGTGCTACAAGAAGCCCCAAAGTTCAAGGGGTCTTTGGTTCATCAAGAAACAGCTCTTCTTCAGGGGTCACCCAGGTCCTGGTGTAAACCCCCAGCCGCCGCCCCAGTGCATGCAGAGATCATAAAGCGACCCATGCCTCCCAAGCCCCACACACACCCTCCCCACAGCCCCGCCCCTCCCAGTGCTGGACGCTGTGATTCACAATACTGTCACCACCTTCCATGACGGGGCATGCTTGAGTCGTGTACGGAGATACCCGGGATCGCAAAAACACACAAAACGGCTCAGCGATACGGGATCATGGGCAGAAGCTGAGGCCAGAACCACAGCAACAGGATGGGAAATACCGGCGGGAATGAAATGAGCCAGTGTGATAGAAAAGTTGGGGCTGGGCGCAGGGGTCCCGAGCAGAGCTGGGAGCCGTAGGGACCAGGAGAACCGTGGAACCCCACGGGCAGCGCAGCAAGCTCCGGCAGAAAGGCACTCATCGTGCATTTGATCTTCAGTCCATGTCCGGCCCTCCCTCGCACAGATCTGTTACTGTTGCCAGCGTTTTTTGCCCCGCCCCCACCCATCCCTTCATCCCCCCCCCCCCCAGCCCACCTCTCCACCCCCATCACACATTCGACTACAGCTGGCTTCCAAGTCTGTGCTTCAAACCACTGGCCGCTCCCTGGAGAAGATGGGGTTTACTCCTCTCAGAGAGAGAGATTGGGGATGGGGGCAGGGGGTGATACAGAGCGCTCAGTAAATGTCTAGAGAAGCAGGGTGGCAACATGTACAACTATGCCTGATACAACTGATGGATGGATGGTTATAAGAGTTGTAAGAGCCCCCAATAAAACGATCTTGTAAGTTAAAAAAAAAAAGACTCCCCGTCCCCGTCTACGATCTGGACCTGTGTGTTAGCAATACCTGAGTGTGTGCAATGACACAACCCCATTGGGTCTGAGCCAGAGGGCAAGCAGCACTTCAGGGTGGTGCTTCAGCATGGGCGGGGCCGGAACAGCAGACCCCTGCCCTGCATCGTGCCCGTGCTGCAGCTTTGTTCAGAATGGAGGGTGGAGTTGAGGACCAGGCTCAGCAAGCTCTGACGTAGAAGTGGGAAAGCGTAAAGGCGTGGTTCCGATAGGGGTGATTTCATTTTGTTTGTGAGACTCTTCTATGGCCCTGAGTCCTTTCACCTGGTTGTGAGGGGCAGGCGTGGCTGCCCTGCTGCACAGCGGCTCCAGGGAAGAGAGTCCGCCCCACTCCCACAGGGAGGAACGCTCGCTCTCCCTCTGGGCCTCAGCCGACCCCTGACCCTGGGTAGGGGCTGCCTCCGAGAGTGTCCCTGGGCTTTCGCCAGGGCCGGCCACCCCGGGCTGTCTGCCACATTCCGTCCCTCCGGCCCTTCACTGATGGCCGGCATGGTTCCCACACCCACTCGTGCACGTCCTCCCTCACCCCTGCCCCCTCACAGGACAGTGATACTGCCAGTGCCTCCTCTCAGGACCCCTGATGCCCAACATGGAATTCCTCAACCCCTTGTGCACACGAATGCTCTCACTGTCTCACTCTGCAGGCATCTGTCTGCATCCTGCAGAGAGACCGGCCACAGAGCCAAAAGCACTGCCGTCAAGTCAACAGGGAAGGAAACAAACAAAAGACCCCGCCCACCACCCAGCTGCTCTCCCCTCCTCCCTGCATCTCTCCTTGGCCTGCTCCAAGCACAGGCCTCCCTGAGACCCAAACAAACAGACTCACTCACTGCCCTTGGGGACCTCCAACCACGCCTCTCCTGTGAAGGGCCCTGAGGGTGCCCGTGCACAACCTGGAACTCCTGTCCTTTATAAAGCTCACCTGGGTCACCATCCAGCCTTCGGAGTGAAGTCTTTCTCCGAGGTGTTTCCCCCGAGACAGAGGAGTCAGCCGAGGAGCAGCTCCAGAACGAGACAGAAGAGGCCCCAGGCTTTGGATTCTGGCTTTTCAGGCCCTGGCTGGGAGATGCGCTCCACAGTACCCATTGGCTGAATTAGGCTCACCTGGCCCAGATTGGGGCCCACCCAGGTGCCCCACCCCTTCCTGACTCAGAGCCTAAATTCAGACCCAGTGGACAGCCGGGTCCCTGTTCTGACAACCTAAAATGAAGAGCTGAGAAGCTGGTGGGCAGGACGGGCAGACAGATGGAGCAGACGCCAGGGTCTGCAGGGCCCTGGTGTCAGACAGACAGACAGGGAGTGAAGGAGAGAGACCATCTACCTGGTACATTTTTGTTGCCTTTGTGAATTCTGTCTCCAGTTCGTCTCACGAGCTCTGCCTGTTCCGCTTACAAAGGGGTGCTGTTAGAACTTCCAGAATGAGAAGGCGTGTGAGGGGTGCTGAGAGGGACTATGTGTCTAGCCCCATGACTTCTGCTGCCACACCTTTAAGGATTGACTTGTGCTGCCCCCACCCCCACACCCCCACCCCAGTTGTTAGGGCCTGGCCCCCAGGACCTGTGGTTGTGACCTTATTTGGAAGTGGTCTGCAGATGGGATTGGCTGGGAGGAGAATGGGCCCTCCTCTGGCCATGTGACTGGTCTCCCTGCCAGAGACAGGGATCACAGAGGAGGGTCACCTTACCCAGTGAGGTAAGCACAGGCTTAGTGGTGCTTACCTACTCATCGATAGTAAACCATCTCACAGTGTGGCTGGCACCTGTCTGCGTTCGAACCCAACAGCCCCTCCTACAGAATCAAAGCCTCTGACAGGGAGGAATAGCCAGCAATCAAAGGTAAGCACAGGGTCCTTGTGCTTACTAACTAATCTGCAGTCAATGGTTTCACTCCTTGTTCTTATTTACTAGTCCGCAGTGAGTAATGTCACTCCAGACTAGCAAGTCAGCACAAGTCACCCTGTGCTTACCTTGCTGGCTGGGTCACCTACCCATGGCAGAGGCAGAGTCTGCAGAGGAAGGAGTCCCCGGGCTTCGAGAGCAGGAGGACACAAGAGGGACCTTCCCCCAAAGCCCCAGAGGCAGGGCTTTGCCAACACTCTGAATTCCAATATCCAGGCTCCGGGATCTCACATCTCTTACAGAAAACATTTCTGTTTGTTAGGCCATCCACTTTTTGGCAATCTGCTCCGGTACACTGGGACAGTACACTAGAGTCCCTCCCTAAACACAGCCGGCCCCTATTGTCCAGGGGTTGTTCTGGTCAATGAAAACATGAAGAAACAGTCTCTGCCCACAGGCCTGACTGGCCATCGGTGCCATGGAGTTGGACAAGGATGGAACAGGGTCCTCCACAGTTCTCACAGTTCTTCCTGAGCCCGTTCTTGAAGTCACTGTGTCCATCTGTCTATCCGTCCGTCTAGTCAAGGACCTTCCTCTCTTTTTTGCTGCCCCTTCCCTTGAGCAAGCGTGACACTATCTCGCGGGCTGCTCTCCCCTGAGGACAGGTTTCAGGTGTGTGAGACAAATCTCACTGTCTTTGTCTCCAAAGAACCTTCTGACCGCACTTCCTTCAGGGTGATAGTCCTTAGAGAGATGCCAATCAAAAGTAGTGGTTAGATAGCACCACAACCCAGCATGAATAACAGATTTTTTTTACAGAGTTCAGCAAAAAACACGAGGTGCTGTCCAGCGGCCGAGAGACTGAACGGCTTGTGCGTGTGTTCCTGCCTGCGTGTGTGTGTTTCAGTGGGGCAGCCGCTGGCACTTCCTCCCAACATGGGAATGGAGACACCATGTGATCCAGCAATCCCCGTCCACCCCGCCTCCCACTGGGTATGCATCCTAGAGGCATAAGAGCCACAAGACAAACAGACACGTGCCTTTCTGTGTCATCTGAGTCACCGGAGCCATCACCGGGGGAAGCTAAACGCTGCTAGAGGAAGGGTCGGAAACCCTGTAAACTTAGGGTCTCCAGCCCCACGGAGCACTGCGCTAGGGCGAAGGAGAGAATGGGAGGGGCGGGAGGTGGAGAGAAATAAAAGGAGGGAGAAAGTAAGCCAAACCTTCCCCACATGCCCGTCACGCCTGCCTGCCTGCCCACATACCCAGGGCTGGTCCCTGCCCCCCATTCTCTCTCATCTTCGCTGTTTCCATACCCTCTCCGTGTTGCGGACACGTGTGAGAATAAAACCAGCTTGCCTCCATCCTCTGCAGCTTTGGGGACGGTTCTCTCCTCTCGACTTGACTCCTGTGTTGACTTTTTTTTAATCTTTAAAATATTTTATTTTGCCTTTCATTTTTATTTTTCTCCTAGCATCACTGCCCTGGTGGGAGTAGGAAGTCCAGCCTTGCATCTGGAGAGCTGCTGCTGGATTTGAACTGTCAACCCTGTGGGACGCAGTCCCACACACAGCCACTGCGCCACCAGGGCTCAGCTTAAATGTTTTATTTTAAGGCTACATGGCACTGCCTGCCTTTCTGCCCTACAAAGTCATTTTTGTCTCACGAGTAGGAAGTGCATTCCAGAACCCCAGAGGCTTACAAGGCACACACGACACGTGGCCCTGCTGACCGGCTTCTTGGGTAGCCTTCCAGCGACCTCGAATGCAGACATCAGAAGGTTCATGTCTACCTCCTCCCCTCTGTCTACCTCCAGCAGGGATGTCTCATCACCCTGTACCTGACCTTGTACGCGTATTTCACTGCATCCTAGAAATGATTCGAATCCCCTGGCTAACAGCCTCCTCCTTCTTTCACCGGCCACAGCACTTTCCCATATGCAGTGTTCACTCTGGGTGAGCATTTAAGCTGTTTCTGGTATTTGGCTACTACCTACAGTGACACTGCATACCTGTGTACTCTCGGCAACTCTGAAACACCTAAGACAGGTGCCCTCTTCCAAAGCAGTCCGAGAGGCCCAAGGTGGAGAGGCCAGGCCAGGCCGCATGAACATCGGAACCAGGAACCCATGACCACAGCCAAAGAGGTGCCCAGAATCTGGAGATGGTTTGCAGATAGCTACATCCCCCACAATGACAAATTCAATTCCTTAAACAGCTATGGGGCTGCCCATTTCTTATTGGGTAAGTTTTCATTGCACATGTCTTTCAAGGAATGTTTGCCTTTCATGTAAGCTGTCAAATGTATCCTTGTAAGGGTGTTCTTAATATTCCCTCACAGATCTCTTCATCGGTCAGATCTAGCGATTTGCCTTGCTCCTTCCTGGCCTCACAGATTTGTATCTTCCCTCTCTCCTGGTCTGTTTGCTAGAGGTTTCTTAATATTACTTATCCTCTCCAAGAACCAGGTTTTTATGTTATTGACTTTTTGATATGCTGTAGATTTCTGTTCTGTTCTGTTCTGATTTCCTTTCTTTAGCTTACTTTAGATTCAAGGTGCTTCTCTTTTTAAAATAGAAGCTTAGGTTATTGATTTCAGTTACTTCGTCTCCAATAAGCACTGAGGGATATAAACTATCCCCATCTTAGAGGCTAACTCCCCAAACAAATGGGAAGCGTGTCTGTCTAGAGGCTAGGAATCAGACATCATCTCACGTACGAGGGGGTGCCACCCCAAAAACGGATGCATTTATTTATTTTTTCAAAGTTATGTGTTGAATTTTTATTTATTTATTTGCAAAACAACCTTGTCCCCTTTGAAGTATTCTCCATTACACTTCATATATTTGTCAAATCTGCGATTCCATTCTTGGACTCGGTTCTAGGACTAGGTTCTAGCCGTTCAAGTCAGAGGCTTCATCGTAACCGACTGCAGTCATCTCACGCGCTCCGCTTGGTAACCACTTCATTCTCATCCCTCAATTACGGCTCTAGGGAAATCGGTGGAGGCATATTCCCTGGGCAGATCCTGTCTTTTGGGCTTCCACTGTCATCCATAGCCTTCTGCACACCAGAATCCCACAATTTAAGCTCTGTTACTGTTCCCTCCTCTGGATTTGGATGACATGATTACTTCCATCCTTCATAGAATTCCATCCTTGGATCACGGATGCTGTTGTGCGTCTTCCACGTGGACTTTGGTGGATCTCTCTCTTAGATGACCGCTCGTTTGGAAGCGATCCTTTAAGACCGGAGGTGCTAATAGCCGGGCATGTCTTCACCAGACTTTGCTAGGGCACCCATACCTTCTGTGTTTCCTTCATGAGGACGAATATTGAGCAGTGCCTCTCAGAAAAGCTAGTTGTTCTTAGATTGGTGCGGCCCCCCGGCCCGCCGGGAGACCACCAGTTATTCGTGGAGAGGCGAGGGGACCCCAAACCTGAGGAGAGAATGGGCGAGAAAGGAGAACGAGACCAAGCAATTCTTTGTCAAGGTCTGTTTATTTGGGGAAGTGTCAGGGTAGTTATAGGTAGGCAAGGAGGAAGTGTTTGCAAAGCAGGGGAACAGGGCCA